>JAVTVY010050695.1:0-25301 GCA_036873755.1 Hanleya hanleyi | reverse complement strand
GTTACATACATTTGTTCAAGGTGTTTTAGTTCTGATAGGATTTCATCTTTGTGACTTCCGCCCTGATTATTTTTCTGTTGATGCAGGCTACTAAAATGATCATGAAAATCGCCAATACTTATTCTTTCACATGTATTGGAGTTGGTACTTTCATTTTTTAGTTTTTTCACAATATCCCATGCTAGTGAGGCATCTTTATCACACATCATGTTCAGTTCATTTAGCAAGTTGCCTCTATACTGTTGTCTAGTACGCTTAGCTCTGTTTTTGTATTCTCTTTGTTTACTGAAATACTTGGCCTTGATGTGAGGATTATCTGGATTTCGATTGAATGCATTGTTATATTTAGTCATTTCCTGTTTTAAACTTTTACAATCATTATTGTACCATGGTTTGTTCACATGGTTTGTCATTTTGTTTGTGTTACAGTTGACTTTCTGTAAACAGTTGTCCGCCGCCATTGTTATAATGTTATTGAATAAATTTACACACTTGTTTACATCAGGTTCATTAGTTTCTAATTCTTCCCGAATAGTCAATTTGATCTCAGGGAGGATATTTTCTATATGTTGAAGAAAATTGTCTTCACAGGATTTTTTCCACACATATTTCTGAGGCAGTGGGTATGACTTGGAGGGGCTTCTGTTTTTTATAGAGTACTTCATAGGACCGATTTTTAACAAAGCTGATATGATTTTATGGTCTGAGAATTCACTGAGGGGGTGGACTTGCATATCAATGACATTTCTATAGAATTCGGCGTTAGTTGCAAAGTAATCTACAACACTAGCACCTAAGCTGTTAACCATTGTAAATTCACCAAAAAGGTCACCAAGTGATCTACCATTGAGTATTCTACAGCTATTGGCTATACACATTTCAATCATCCTCTTGCCCATTGGTTTAATTACTTTGTCTTTGGAGTTTCTTTGTAGGCTCAGGTCACTAATATAGTGGGAAGGTAAAGGGACATAATTAGTTTCACTACTACATGTATCTTCCACAATGAAGTCGGCAACATGCCCTGTTCTTGCATTTAGATCTCCACAGAACATCACATTGCCTTTACCGGAGAAGAAAACTATTTCATTCTCAAATTCATCAAATAGATTAACACTATGTTCTCTACCATACGACGAATTTTCAGGCGGTATATAGCTGACACATAAAAATAAATCTTTCACCCAACCAAAGAAATCTTTGCTCAGCTTTACCCAGACTGTGGCACAGCAGTCCGTATTGACATGTGTTATGCCATCAGATATTTCCTTTCGAACCAGTAATATAATACCCCCAGAGTCCCTTCTCGCCTTCTTATGTCTAGGTCGGTCAATTCGACCCTTGGATACAAAATTGGGTATAGATATTTCACAGTCCTTGTTGGCATGTGTCTCAGTTAGACATACAATGTCAAATTCACTGAGATTGTCTAATAGCATCTGATTATGTAGCTTAAATTGTTTCGACCCATGTAGTTTGTGCGAAATTCCATGAATGTTCCATGAGCAAATACTAAGTGTGTCCTTATGGCATATTTTATCCATGATAAAAGAGAGTATGTAAAATATAGGATCTGATGATTAAAATTAATTGTCTCTAAAATTGTTGTCGGTTAAGAGATATACAATTGATCTGATTGAGAAAATTATGAATGAAAGGGCTGTTCCAGACTTTAACTGCACATAAAAGTTACCAATTACCACCAGTATAATAGTTCTCATAATAGAGATCATTGTCATAGGAAGAATCTCTCCTTTCATAGTCACCATGATCATCATTATGGTAGTAAGAATTGCTTCCCCTGGATTCTTGCCTAGTTGAGGAGTTCCATCTGTTCTGTTCTCTGTTGTTGTAGTAGTCGTATTTCCTATGCGTGTCCCTTCTAGGTCCACGGTATCCATTTCTGTTCGGCTTGTCGCTGCGTCTATTCCGTGAGTTCATCTTGCTGTCTTTTCCAGGGTGCACATTATCGTTGATGGCACGGTTCACAGTATTTATCAGATTTGACGCAAGGAGTTTTGTCCCTTTGTCAGCCAAATGAAGCTGGTCTTCCATATAGAGTCCGTTGGATAGGACCCCTCTGGGCGCTAGGTTTTCGTGATTGGCGAAGAAAATGTTGTCGAGGGACACAAGTTTCTCTTCGACGGATGCATTAACAACTTTGCGTTGCACATCTAATTTTCTGTCTCCCACAGGGATCAGCTGGGAGACAATAATAGTGGAGTCAGGCAAATCACGCCTAATCTGACCGATTTCACTCGCATAGGCCTCAGCACAGGATTGGGGAGGTATCCCATCTCTTAGGTTGTTTATTCCTGTGTGGATGACGAGTGTATCCCCGTTCCTCATACCCGCCTCCTGGATGGATGGTTGAATTGTTTGAATCTTCGATGATCGTACCATTTTCACTTCAAGACCAATACTATTTTCTAGTCGACTAGCATTGATATGTTTTGTAATGGAGCTCCCAGCAAGTACAAGCTTGGGTTTACTGGTTACAATAACCGGACGCTTTTCCACCGTTGTGCGTTTTGTTTCAGGTATTTTAGGTAGAGTTTGTTCATTGCCAGCTGGCAGGTTCTGTTTTGATCCGGGTTCTCTCATTTTAGCAGGCGAATTTTCCACTAGGATTGAAGTCGCCAAGAGATTAGCTGGGAGATTAGCTGGAGCAGAGGATTTCATCAGATTGAGTGAGTTATCGGTTTTATCTTTGACAGCACTGGCGAAAGTTTTACTGGTTTTCTTTGGATGGATGAATGGGTGATTGTTGGTTTCGTCTTGTTTTGGGTTGATCAAGCACCTCACTTCGGCACACAGAGTCGAGGTTTCGAGCTTGTTGTTCTCAAGATTTGCCTTGAGCTGTTCAACAGTACTACACAAGGATTTGATCTGTGTGTTTAATTCACCTGTGGCATTGGAATGCTCCAGTAGCCTGCGGTCAAAGTTTTCTTCTGAAAGATTACACTTGATCGACAGTTCACTAATTGGGGTGGGTAGCTTTTTACACATGTCTTCAATGCATGACTGCAACAGCAGGGAGTTATGATTTACTAGTTTAGGAAGATCTTCCTTCATCACTGATAAATCGTGTTCTAGTTTGACTTGAGCGAGTGAAGACTTGTGAACAGTCTCTGCAATGCTTTTGCAACTCTCAGCGAGGATTTTGATAGCATCCTTAATTGAAACGAGTTCATCGGTTATTGGTAGTCCTACCTGTGTAGTACATGTAGGAGATTTACTATTGTTGGTTGATAGATTGTCCTCTGACCCTGTGTGTTTTCGCACATCGATGAGTTCGATATCATGAGGGGAACACTGTTCACATTGATATTCGCGATCTTTAGTTGCAGTATATTTTGAGAGTTCGTAAACGGGTAGTTTTGAGCAGGGGTAATGTACCCATTTGTCACACGTATCACATTGCAACATTTTGTCATTATCAGACAATGTACATTGAGAGCAGCTAGAAAGTGTTACCTGTTCTGTTGGAGATTCAGTTGCTTTTCGTTCATTGTTTGTGTTATTATATTGGTTCGCCTCTTTCCCTCCTTTATCTGTGGATTTGTTTTTATCACTGTTAATGTCGGCCATTTTTTTCCGTGCAGACGACATGGACGAGGTTCTTTGTCCGCCGCCATCTTTGCTCGTCCTTGATTCCCAATCTTTATGGTCCAGGATTCCGACACCATCTTGATCATAGACCATGAAGTCAGCGTGGCCAGCCCCCAGCATGGCCTTTTTAGCAGGTTGATATGTTAGGTAGCCTTTGTATAGACTATGTTTCACGCCGACCACCTTCGCTTTGCAGTGGTCCCAGCTTGTGAATATCCCACAAACGGGCCCTTTGGTCACTGCGTAGAAGTTGAATTTCGTTTTTGTCGGCATTCTGGACGGCTGTTGTTATGGCGTGGAGGCAGTTCACAATATGTTGATAAAGGTGGTATGGTTTTAAAAGCTGGTAAACAGTCCAATCATTATAAAATCTTGTAAAAGTTAAAACATTTGGAGGAGTTGTTAAAGTCAGTCCTCACGTTCCGCCATCTTGACCGGAAGTCATCGAGATGACTCAGCCTCAAAATCAGCCCTGTAATCAGCCTCAAAATCGATGGATTTTGTAAACTCTCTCCCGTCTGTTTTTTTAGCAGCAAAGTTAGCATCATAGGTATTATATTTGATGGTAGTGGGATTGCCATAGACAACGAATGCAAGAATATCTTGTCAGAGAAACATGAAACTCAGCCCGCTTCGACGGGTTTTCTGTTTCACCATTGAATATGTGCTGTGCGTGGAGAGGAAAATGACGTGATGTCTGAGTGACGTAGCGACGCTCACGAATCTGAATGCTGAACAGCTGCAGCCATGGGATAACGTCATGGAGCGTGTCGTGGCCCAATGGTTAGAGTGTCTGACTCTGACCTGGAGTGCTACAGCTGGCGTGGGTTCGCGCCTCGCCAGTGACCGCTTACATATATACTCGCCTATTCACAAGGCGCTGGACTGATTCGGTGTCCAGGGTAATATGGACTGATGGTGGAACTAGTTGCTACGCTAGACCTTCGCCAGCGGAGGCACTTGGGGAATAAAGTACCTGGGTGTCTTTCAGTGACCGCTATATAAATCCACTCACAGTAGTACATCGCACACATCTGGTCAGAAAAAGGGACGGGTCTATATGTACAGTCAGGAGGTGTCAATGCACTGTAAATAAGTTACTTGCACAGCCTGCACAGCACGGGACCTCGACTGCTACTGACCCTGTCTCGACCACCCTAGTAAGCGGCGGGGTTACTGCAAGCTTCTAAATACCTCTGTAAGAGGGTGCCCCTATAGTCTGAAAGGAGGGACGTCTGGAACAACAACATGGCTCGTGCCTTAGGTTCTGTAGAGTGGCAGAGCATAAGTAGTCAGAATGCGCCACACGTGTAAACGCTTGTTGACACGGCCGTCGAAAGCATGCCGTTTATTTTTAAAGAAAAATTCCTTCTATTTTCTGGTGAATGGTGGAAACAAGTTGAGTTCTTTATGGTCAAATGTGTTTTATTTTGTAACTGTCGTAACATATGTCACTTTCGCGGAGTTTGGAAGAGATCGATTCCAGCCTAGATTTGAGGCTGATTACATCTTTAACATGACCGACGAAATGCCGACTCCAAAGCCTAAAGTATATGCGCTCCAAAACTTCTATCTGCGTGTTCTTTAGTGCAAAAGTTACCCCCAATCCCTTCTTTGCATAATCTATTGTTCGAATTCCATATTTGCTTACCTCAATGTTAAACGAGCTTGTCGGTCGTATCCACGCATGAAAAGATTACAACAACAACAACAACCGTGCAAGCGGAGTGCGCGTGCACAGGCCCCAGTGTCTGGACAGTAGAATTTAAATTCAGTATAATTTAAATAATTTAATTTTTTTTAAGTCATCCTATAATACAGAGAGTATTATAGGATGACTTAAAAAAAATTAAATTATTTAAATTATACTGAATTTAAATTCTACTGTCCAGACACTGGGGCCTGTGTGCGCGTGTACATATTTAATACATCGTAATTCACATCCGCGGCTGTCAGAAAGTCAGGTGACTAGGTCACGTGAATCCTGTCCGTCGGGGAAAGTTTCGCGATGGTTATTATCATATAAACGTAAAACATTGACCTTCGCGAAAACATCGCCGTGTTCGGGTTGTCCAAACAGATCATCCATAAAGGCCAAAAGTTTCACAAAGAGAAGCTGACAATATGTATATATCAAATCCCTTTAACATATATTGATATCTAGGCTAGAAAAAAATACCCCTGAATATTAATACTGTGTTATATCATTAAATAATAATGAGCAACACATCTAGATTCTCTCACCACAAGCCTATTATGTTGTGTGATCTAGAACCTTCACAATGATTACAATGGTTTTCTGTTTTCCATGCTGGTTGATACTGTGGCCGTCATGCATCTGTCTCAATTACCAGTACAGGAAATAGCAGGTTTCACAGAACACACACTGGGCTAATTACAATGGATTCATACATGTATGAACAACTCTATAAAAATACATCTCTGGTACACAAAATAAACTTCTGATATATAAAATCTACGTCACATCTAACATAAGAAAACATCACAGAATATTGAGGCTGTTAGTCAGCACCCAGTTTTGAATATGAGCAGCTTAAATTCAGCTAAACACGGAAGAGATGAAAAGACAATGCATTTTCCCCGACGTTAAACCTTAATTCTCTCTCTCCCTGCATTTTCAAAAGAATACCAGTACCAAAAAAAATCTGAAATTTTGACACTCCGATTATAATTTCTGGCCAACACTTTGGTAACTGGAGGTACCGAGAGACAATTAAGGGCATTCTCTTTATGTCTGTTTACGGTTATGTGACTGGGGCTACACGTATGTCCCATTAATTAAGGCCCTTTGTCGGGCTGAGCACTCCTGTCAAGCGATCACTTTAACAACTGTTCACAATTTTTATTTTTTATTTGAAAACGATTATGTCGTCATGTCGACAAATGTATTGTTCATATATTGTCTTTCCAATAGACCTGGAAATTCTTTTTGGATGACCAAAAATTATATTGCTGTGATGGGGTTAAGTTTGCAAGGTAGTGTACGAAACCTGGCGTAACACACAATCTAGAACTGGAGAGTTCACATCTTGAAATGAATAGGTTTAACATGGCTTGGTGGTATACCTGAAATGTGGTCAAATTCCGAATTGGGAGTCGTAACACTGAAACCAGATTTTATACTATTTCCTGAATTTGGGCCACAGTGACCGTGATCTTTAACCTTGACCTCAATTTTGGTATGTCACCTAGTGGATCCATTCAATTTTTTCTTGGTAATTCCTGATTCTGACCTTTTGATGTTGACCTCAATTTTGGTATGTGACATCTACTACCATTAACGTATCAAGTCACAAAAAAAAAATCAATTTTGGATGATTTTCAGATGTTAGGGGCCACAGTGACCTTGACCGAGACTTCAATTTTGGTATGCGACACATTGTTTCTCCTACTCTAGCCAATTATTGCAACTGTAGATAGAAAATTGTCCCAGATATATAGATGGAGATGCACAGTAAATGTAATTTAATATACAGTCAGATACACAAATTATTGCAGCAAGAATACTGGCCATGCACAGGTGCTGACCTGCAATTAAGGGGGTTATGAACGAAGCAGAAGTTGAGCCCATGTTAAATACATGTACCTCTATCATGACTTTGTCTGCCTTGAATATAAGTTCATGTATATATGATACTTGTTTGTGAGAAGAACAAATATCCTGAACTGAGGTAAGTAATTCTGGACTAGTAACTGAACTTTCTGAACTGAAGGTTTAACAATATTTCACATCAATGGGCAATGTTAACAATTAACACTGATAAACAGATAGATGTATGAACAATAGAAAACTTTGGTATTGATATCAAATACATTGTATGAAATATAAAGGCAACAATGTATATAGAAATCTTAATCACAATTCCAGCTGCATTCCATAACAGACATGTAGCCTACTATTCTCTTTTAATACTGGTATATTTAACCTCGACTACATTAATTTACATTTAAATTCAACCACAAATCATTAAATTGTTCATCATGTTTGTGTTGCTTTCAGCATAGTATGGCTCATACCATGTAGGCATAAGCAACAAAAAACTCGTCTAGATTTAGTATGGTGCTACACTTGTTAAATTTGCGTCGCATTCAGCAATATTTCAGCTGTAAAGCGATTGTGAAAACATGACCATATCCAGGATAATTTTAAAGATGGCAATGTGTACGGGTTCCTAGAACCTCAAAACCAAGTACATCTACTGCATTTTACAAACAGATATCCCAGCCAATGAAAAGTAGATATAGCCCTGGTGAAGATAAAAAGTTATCGAAAAAGTGAATAAAAATATCCTGTAATAATTAACAAGTTGGTATGGTATCCTAAAAGTAAATGTATGGGCTGGAATATAGCATTATATGGTATCCCATGAGGTATGTGTAAAAGTTAAGTTGATAAAAGTTTATCACTAGCGTTGCATTGTTGAGAGCACTCATGATGGGCTCAGTAGTCAGTTTGTAACATTGTGTATCAACATGATCAAGGTAGGATTTGATGTAGCATGCCGAGACATCCATTACTCAATGGCCAAGTGTTTCATTCCATCTACGCCATATTTCCCTTTGTACTCTTCAAAAAGGTTCCGTAACTCTGTCACATAACGCTCATGTAGTTCTGTAATCTGTTCATTTGTTGGTTCCTCTATTTTATCAATATGGATAGGTTTACCCACTGTGAAAAAATAGAAATCAAATTTACAAAACAGTATTTACCTCATTAGTAATGAAACACAGAGGAGCAGGTCTGCAACAAGTTAATAAAGATGTATCTCGCAGAAAACCATAAAGAAATCTTGTAGCACATGTACTTAATATTCTAACATGCTCCACGTTATAGCCGTGCGCTGATTGGTCCAGACCTCAAAACATACGGAGATTATCACACGATAATCTTCATTTGTTTGTTGTGATCTGTTTCATTCACGTGCCGAACTGGTGACGTCTCATTCTTGTGACGCAGTGCTACAAATCTGAGCAACGATTGGTTCATTCACTGCGCAATGGGCGGAGTTCACACAGCTGCAGCTCGTGAACGGACAGCACGCGCGAGCATGGCCTGCAAACCAGTCACGAAAGTCTTGCATCAAAACGGGATAAATTTGCAGAAAAGTTGCCATTCCGCTTATGAAATGAGGAAATAGTTATCATTGTGCATGTTAGAATGGAGTTAATGACCTTCTTAGTGAATATTATGGTGTAATAATTTTTCGATGTTTAGTTTTAGACCTCATCATTTTTGATTGACGGTCTAAAACTAAACATCGAAAAATTATTACACCATAATATTGACTAAGGCGGTCATTAACTCCTAAGTATCTGCATGACAAAATCTAATTACATTCAATCGTTCAGATGATCAGTCTACTTCAGTATGTTTGAGAAACTATTGAAATAAGAATTGACAGGGGTAATAAGTCCATGGCACAAACATGCAAGGAAATATGGCCGGAGACATTTGGAGTGGAGACCATTCACACAATGCCAGCCAAAGTAGATCAAAGTAAAAGGAACAAGGCCTGGCCGTATGTACAATAACTTACTGACGGTGAATATATGTTGATATCCAAATTATGTTCTCTACTATTTCATCAATTTCTGATCCATTTCTGTAGCCATATACAGAAGTCCTCTCCCCATTAGTGGGTTATTTGTGTAGTCATATACAGAAGTCCTTTCCCCATTACTGGGATATTCCTGTAGCCAGGTAGGCTACCAATGTTCTCTCCTCATTAGTGAGTTACTCATGTAACCATGTACAAAAGAGCTCTTCCAATTTAATAGTGGGTTACTCCTGTAGTCATGAACAGAAGTTGTCTCCCATTATAGTTACTTCTGTAACAATACACAGACGTCTCTTCATTTGTGGGAGACTCCTGCAACGATCATGACCATATACATAATAACGTAGTTGTCTCCCCATTAGTACACCCATTAGTGGGTTACTCTTGTAGCCATATACAAAAGTTGCAGTAATGTTACTTACCCACAGTATGAATAGGCTTTCTGTAGGGTAAGAAGCCAAAGGTATAATTGAATACACCCCGCCCGTGAAAGACAGGAGGTGAAAAGCCCACCATTTTGGTCATCTTGATCTGAAATGCTCTCAATTTTGATCCAGTTGGATTACTCATCTGTGTGAATAATTCATTCTCCCCAAAACTAAACACTGGAACCAAGGAAGCCCTGAAGAGAGAAGAAAGTATATACATATTTTACTAAAGCAATTCGAAAGAGATTACCCATTTGAAATAATTTAAAGACTAATCTATGCAACCATATGGAATGTGACAGTTCTTACAGTGATTGAATACACATGTTGATAAAAGGTAATACAAATTAATTTATAGACTCATTAGTGGTTACTTTCCAAAACATAGCGAGGAGAAACCATTTACTTGTAAATGCCCAATGTTGTGGGCCTACTGTCGAGTTGAAATAGAGAAGCCCTCAAGTCAGAATCAAGTTTATTGGAATTTAATAGTAAACTGGTAAAAGAATACAATTTCTTTATCATACAAACCCATGCTTCAGAGCCAACTTGACAAACCCTTTCCTGGTCTTGAGTTTGAGTGTATAGTTGTCAGGTCTGGCCTCTAGAGCCTCGATTGCTCCACCCACCACCACAATGATGGCATTCCCTTTCCCTTTCTTCCCGGAGAGTATCCAGTTCACACTGTCTTTACTTACCTCCACTACACCTGTAAATGATTATTATTGTTATGGTTAGTTTAACATTAATGCAAAATACATCATATATATCCCAACATTTGTGTCGGTTATCGTTGGAATTGTTATCTCCCTGATACCTAACATTCAGTATTCAAGGGAGTCCTCAGTGATAGAGAGGGCCAGTGGTAGGTGTCGAAGCTGATAATTATTTAATAGTTAATAATTATTTTTGTGACCGGACAGAATTCGCACAACATTTTACACTTTTATTTTAAACAAGATCTAATCATTTCAAATAGGGTAGACATGTATGTATGTAAGATAGTTCAGTACCTGTAGACATGATATAGTCTCGAAGGAGAGGGATCTTGAAATTTCCTACCAGTGTAGTGAGATGTGGTGTTATTCCTGGAAACTTTTTACTGAAATCTGTTCCCTCTGTGGAAAAATTACAAAATGCTCCAGCACTCATGATACCATGTGGGTGGTATCCAAAAATGTAATTTTTGTCTGCGTCCAGCTCTGCAGTTTTTGTAAGCGATATTGGAAAATAATCTCTGAAGTACTTCCACAACTGCCAATTCCTGACCCATTGTAGCCTTCGTCCTCCTTCTGCTGGTGTTTTACGATCGTAGATCAGCCAACCCAAGTATGCCAATACAATGTAGTAATAACTCGAAAACAGGAGGATATATAGACTTAGGATCGCCACACCAATGCCCATGAAGAAGAAACACATCGTCCATTGTAGTACAGCTACAGTCTGTAACCGCCTCTCCAGAGGAATGTGCAAGGGAGCAAACTCTAGACCAAACGTCATTCTGAAACTGGGGGAAAAAATATGGAGAGAGGCAAATATGATCATGTCCATGTTAATGTTGACTATATTCAATGCAAGTCTACAAAGACCGTATGGGTACAATAAAGATTTGAGGTCAGACGATTTTCAATTTGCATCATATTGAGCATTCTCAGTCTGGAGGTGGGTAATGGTTGAAAAATAGCCTCACTGCCCTCACTCCGCTATAACCCTTACCGCCTTATCCAATGCAATGAAAACCTGAGTGGTTGAAGTCCCCCAACACTGAGATACAATTGATTTTACTTGAAACCATAACATTCAGTATCTGGCATCATGGAAAGCAATCCCAAGAGACATCCAGTGGCAATTACCCACAATTACCAAATTTGTCCCAATTTTAACTCTCCCCCGCCCCTCCAGGTGGCGCCACCTATAGGCCGATCGGCACAAAAAAACAATCACAAGCAAGATTTTGTGGCGAGGTATCCACACACCAAATTTGATAAGAATCCGTTCAGTTTTTCAAACGTTATTGTCCGGAAATGAAATTTTAAATTTGCCTCCAGGTGGCTCCGCGAATTGGCGCGAGAAACAATCCCAAGCGAGATCTTGAGGTGGAGTGTCCACATAACAAATTTAAAAAGAATCCATTCAGTTTTTCAAAAGTTACTGTCCGGAATCGACGTCAGACAGATGGACGGACAGACCCCAAAATTACTATAGTCCCCCTTTAGCCCTTCGGGCGTCGGGAGACAATGAGTGGTATGTAGATTCTACCAAAACAGGCACTACTAGTCGAGCGATTAGCACTAAACAACAGCAGTACCTGTTAACCAGCCCCTCATGTTTATAAAATCTGGGAAGCTGTTCATCAATGCCATGGATTTTGTTTAGCCAGAGTAATCACTCTTCACCACATTTCCAGTTCCAGGAGAGTGATCAAAAGTTCCCCTGGAGAAAACGTTTGGAGAGAGATAGAGAGGGAGGGGGAGTGGTCACTCTCCTCGTTACTCTCTTCATTCTACTATCTGCTATTCAAGTGTATTATCACCAGTATGATTCTAAAACATGTACATTTTCTTTCTGTCAAGCAAAAGCGGGGAGAGATCTACTAGGACTAATTTTAAGACTGTTTGCATAATACAAAAGGTACATGTCATCATGACGGTACATTACTCAGATACATGTATATGAGCTAAATGTACTTTTCATTCTAGCTCATTGTTCAAAAGCTTTTTTTCGGTCTAGTGTCATTAATTTTTGTCCAAAATAACCTGAACATGGGCAAAGAATTTTCACATTTCTTGTCACCACACATTTTGGGGACAAAATTCAATCGATGGTTCTAATAAATCTGATCACCTTCTAAAATTATTGAAATAACAAAAAAATGATGGATAATATGCATGATTTTGACCCAACTTGTGTACACCCCCTAGCATTGTCCATTATGTCAGTGTACACCCCCTAGCATTCTCCATTGTGTCAGTGCACACCCCCTAGCATTCTCCATTGTGTCAGTGCACACCCCCTAGCATTCTCCATTATGTCAGTGTACACCCCCTAGCATTCTCCATTGTGTCAGTGTACACCCCCTAGCATTCTCCATTGTGTCAGTGTACACCCCCTAGCATTCTCCATTGTGTCAGTGTACACCCCCTAGCATTCTCCATTGTGTCAGTGTACACCCCCTAGCATTCTCCATTGTGTCAGTGTACACCCCCTATCATTCTCCATTGTGTCAGTGTACACCCCCTAGCATTCCATTGTGTCAGTGTACCTCGCATTCTCCATTGTGTCAGTGTACACCCCCTAGCATTCTCCACTGTGTCAGTGCACACCCCCTAGCATTCTCCATTGTGTCAGTGCACATCCCCTAGCATTCTCCATTGTCAGTGCACACCCCCTAGCATTCTCCATTGTGTCAGTGCACACCCCCTAGCATTCTCCATTGTGTTAGTGTACACACCCTAGCATTCTCCATTGTGTCAGTGTACACCCCCTAGCATTCTCCATTGTGTCAGTGTACACCCCCTAGCATTCTCCATTGTGTCAGTGTACACCCCCTAGCATTCTCCATTGTGTCAGTGTACACCCCCTATCATTCTCCATTGTGTCAGTGTACACCCCCTAGCATTCTTCATTGTGTCAAGCACAACTAGATTTAGTAGGCCTATAGTTTAACAAGCTAAACCCTACTGCCAATAATATATAATAACTGCTTAAATCTGGTTCATAAGTTTCTACATCATTTTGAGTTTATTCCTGTTTCGTTTCAAAATCACTTCAAGAAATCACGACGTAAACTTATACAGGTCATTCTACATGTGTATGTGTCCAATTTTTCCTACTTTTCAGTCAGTCATGGGAACCCCGGGAAAGGAACAAGCTCCCCTCAGCACTGGAAACCGTAACATCCATGTCTTTATTTAAATCAAAACTTTGGAACTTTTCTACTTGAAATTCATTTATGTATTTTCACTATTTGCCTTGGCTATAGTTATCCTATTGCCTATTGTATATTCCACTGTCACCAGTTGTCTTTTGATAGTGTGACCATGCAGGGCTATTTTTCTTATAGTATATACAAGCCCACCAGACTCTATTTATAATGAAGCATTATAATTAACACATGTTCTGAATACTTTTTTTTTTTTAATTGGTGAATAGAATTTCATTCATTCATTCATTTTGTAATTGACAACGTACATCTAGGAATTAGCCGTTAAACTGAAAATTCTACAAAATTTATCCCATAAATCCCTGGAAGATGTCTCAACATTTCACTGCGGTGCGACGAGCAGTTAAAATGATATATAAATTACAATTTTCCTTCAAAGACTAACCACCTGTCTGACTGCAATTTGCAAATTTATACAATTCCAACAATTGTGAACAAAGTACCATTGACCTCTGCCACATTCATTTTTTTTTATTGGGTAAAAAAGTGATTATTATTACACCTTTACTTTGACACTTCATCACCTCAGAGAAAAGTAGTTCTTCACACATGACAGAGACCGACATGCAGACCTGCCAAGACTCACGGATGTGAGTCTCCAGATATTTAGAGAGGCCTCCCGGTCTCACGGTAGCGCTTGCAAATCTCACGGTAAAACAGAACTTATTCTCTCAAAATCAGACATTGGGCAAATTATGATTTTATTTACGATAAAACATAGATGCGAAGTGTCCGATGAAACATTTTTAGCTCTTAGCTCGCAGTTTGTCCCAGAATCGACGAGGTCCGTTTACTGTGGTCCGTATCTTCAGGCGAATAATAGTAGTTGGGGTGCGTAATTGTAGCCAAGGGCGACTACTCATAGTCTTGCCTATTTGTGGCCCAAATGCATTTCTGAGCATCTGTACAGCTCTAGCGGCAGACCCCACGCCTAGGGCGAACGCTCGCGCTTTGCACTCACATGGACTCAAGATATTTAATCAGTCCAACTTGGCAGCTCTGGATATGACCTCCTCGCATGTATGGGATGCTGTGTTTACAAATTGCAGTCAGACAGGTGGTTGGATTTGAAATGAAAATTGTACATTGTTTGTTTACTAGGTCTAAGCCATTTCAACTGCTCGTTGGACCTTAATGAAGTGTTGAGACATCTTCCTATATATTTTACATTGTATTTTGTAGTATAATTCACCAGAAATTTTCTTCCTAGATCTGACTATGAAGGTGATATTTTTCATGCTTCAAACTACACATTTTGCAGGACAAGAAGCCAAATTTGGGGCTGTATTTGAATACATTAAGATTGAGGGATGAGTAAAACCTTAGTTCAACAAGCTGAACCCTACTGACATTTAATTTTGTGATATTGATTATGTAGGGTTCAGCCGTTGAATCGAAATTTCCTATCACAAAATTTTCGCCTCCCGACCTAGGTAACAGCGGATGGATTTGCGCTCATAAAAATCGATAATACCTACCGCTTTGTGCTCGTTTGGATAGAATACGTATTTGCCTACTTCCCTGGCCATTTATTTTCTCTGTCCAGCTCCTTTCATTTCCATAAAGGGCGAAAGAAAAAAATATCATCGCGGACGATCTTCCAAAAACGAAGTCCGCCGCCATTTTGAATTTGTAAATTCGGGATTGTAAACAGGAAGGTCGGAAACGGCTCATTTATAAGGCTGTCACATTATCTGCATTTAAATGTAAAATTGTAACTATCGATATCAAGCATAATGGAAGGCACATACTGAGAAAGGTAATTCATGGGATTTTTTATCTCCCTAAGCGACTGGGTCGACTGAGCGGATTCAGTTTTTCCGCCTCTTGTAATCCTGAATTTAGAAAAACCTCACGTGAGAGAATCAGGGTCACGTGACAGTGTTCGAAAATGGCGGTGGATTTCGTGTTTGGAAGATAGTCCGCGATGATATTTTTTTCTTTTATCGTTTATGGAAATGAAAGGAGCTGGACAGAGAAAATAAATGGCCAGGGAAGTAAGCAAATACGTATTCTATCCAAACGAGCACAAAGCGGTAGGTATTATCGATTTTTATGAGCGCAAATCTACCCGCTGTTACCTAGGTCGGGAGGCGAAAATTTTGCGATAGGAAATTTCGATTCAATGGCTGAACCCTACATAATCAATATCACAAAATTAAATGTCAGTAGGGGTCAGCTTGTTGAACTAAGTAAAACCTGTGTTCTGGAGAGAGACCTGAAATTGGGACCAGTGTTGGAAATTGGACCTCCCCCTCCACCTTAACATTTGTGTTAACTTGTGTACAACACTAGCATTTCCCGACATGTATGGATCTCCGTGTGCTATATAGACGTTCAGTTTGATGCTCCTTTACCGGGTCGTACTAAAAACTGTGCAGAACTGGCAAAGAACTGCGCGGAGCTTAATTTCAACTGCGCGTGGATTATTTGATGGATTTTTCTTTATTTGCTGACGGGCAGAATATTGATATTATTAAAACAGACAACAAAATCCGCAAAATGTAGACTATATGTCGCTTGAAATGAGAGAGAACGAAATTCAAATGCACGAAATTATGTTTCACTGCCCGGAGATTCGCTTCGCTGGAATGGAATAGTTAATATTAGACCACATTATCCTACCTTATTCGTACTCCACTCAGATTCGCTTCGCTCGAACTAAGTCTAATGTGTATGAATTGTATCTGTCCGAACGTAAATTGAGTATAAATTTTAACTGCGCGGAAATCGAGCCAGCAAATATGGCGTAAAGTTCAACTGCGCGGAAATCCATGACAGCTTCACCCCACAAAGATTCTTCTGGATTGAACTAATTCTGATATCTATGAATTTCAAAAGGCTTGCGTGTATGAATTTCATCTGTCCGAACGTGAACTTGGTATAAATTTCAACTGCGCGGAAATCGAGCCCGTAAGCAAATTTGGCATAAAGTTTAACTGCGCGGAAATCCATGGCTCGATTTCCGCGCAGTTGAAATTTACATGTATACCAAGTTCACGTTCGGACAGATGAAATTCATACACGCAAGCCTTTTGAAATTCTTACACATCAGACTTAGTTCAATCCAGGAGAATCTGCGTGGGGTGAAGCTGCCATGGATTTCCGCGCAGTTAAACTTTATACGGGCTCGATTTCCGCGCAGTTGAAATTTATACCAAGTTCACGTTCGGACAGATGAAATTCATACACGCAAGCCTTTTGAAATTCATACACATCAGAATTAGTTCAATCCAGAAGAATCTGTGTGGGGTGAAGCTGCCATGGATTTCCGCGCAGTTGAACTTTACGCCAAATTTGCTTACGGGCTCGATTTCCGCGCAGTTAAAATTTATACTCAATTTACGTTCGGACAGATACAATTCATACACATCAGACTTAGTTCGAGCGAAGCGAATCTGAGTGGAGTACGAATAAGGTAGGATAATGTGCTATAATATAACGATTCCATTCCAGCGAAGCGAATCTCCGGGCAGTGAAACATAATTTCCGCGCATTTGAATTTCGTTCTCTCTCGTTTCAAGCGACATATAGTCTACATTTTGCGGATTTTGTTGTCTGTTTTATTAATATCAATATTCTGCTCGTCAGTAAATAAAGAAAAATCCATCAAATAATCCACGCGCAGTTGAAATTAAGCTCCGCGCAGTTCTGCGCAGTTTTTAGTACGACCGCCTTTACCGGTTATTTTCTGGAAGCTAATTCCTTCTCCATTAATTTTTTCACTTGGTGTTGTAAAGTGGACCTCCCCCGCCCCCTTGACCATTGTGTTAACTTGTGTATACCCCCTAGCATTTCCCATTCTAAAATGTAAAGTAACCATGCAATTCTGGATGACAAAATTAAATGTGAGCTTGTTGAACTACCGTATAAATTATAGGGGCGGCCGATAAAACTTCTAAGACACTTGACAACAATGTCAACATACCCATAAACATAAATATCACAGAAATCTGTAGGCCTATTATATAGTTCTGGTGATTCCTTTCTGTATATTACGTGATATCTCGTATGGTTGGCCATCCCTGCCAGAATTCGTCATTTAGAGGCTGCCTCTAAATAATATATACCATGGTATAAAATGCCAAGCCTGCCATAATTCGTATTTAGAGGCTGCCTCTAATTATTTTTGTACCATGGTATAAAATGCCGAGCCTGCCATAATTCCTATTTAGAGGATGCCTCTAAATCGCCAAGCCTGCCACAATTCGTATTTAGAGGCTGCCTGTAAATAATATATACCATGGTATAAAATGCCGAGCCTGCCATAATTCGTATTTAGAGGCTGCCTCTAATTATTTTGTACCATGGTAGAAAATCGCCAAGCCTGCCATAATTCCTATTTAGAGGATGCCTCTAATTCATTTTAGCCGTAAGTCATAAACAACTCGATGTCATATCAAGAATATTAAATTTGACCAATGAGTAAACTTGTAACAAGCGTAGAGATATGGCACCAAATTTGTGAAAGCGCATATCATTGGTGGAAGTAATAAGAAGGCGAAAATTTACGACTTACGGCTAAAATGAATTAGAGGCATCCTAATAGGAATTATGGCAGGCTTGGCGATTTTATACCATGGTACAAAGGCATATTTTATATCATGGAGGCAGCCTCTAAATACGAATTGTGGCAGGCTTGGCGATTTACAGGCATCCTCTAAATAGGAATTATGGCAGGCTCGGCATTTTATACCATGGTACAAAATAATTAGAGGCAGCCTCTAAATACGAATTATGGCAGGCTTGGCATTTTATACCATGGTATATATTATTTAGAGGCAGCCTCTAAATGACGAATTCTGGCAGGGATGGCCAACCATAATCTCGCGCCGACGGAGCTAAGCAATCTGAGGTATGTTGCTATGTTGTTGTTGTTACCTATAGCTTGGCTGCAGAATGTAATGCTCTCTTTGAGCCGGTTCCTTGATCCTTGTTACGGTGTTACGGCGTTATCCAGATTGTCTCGGCAGTACTGCGTGCCTCGGAAAGAATGCTCGTATTCTACGGTACCGTACAGCAGTCACATACCAGTTTTGCCGACCTACCAAATTTAATCTTAGGAGCCAGCTTTTTGCACCGAGTCAGACGGCAGACTACAGACACGCTCTGCCCTCGACGCTTGTCACCGCTTGCCGGTCGAGGTCACTGCTGATAGGCCTTCGCGATAAGTGGCCGAAGTCTATGGTAGGCCGTTAATGCCAAAACCTCGCTGATTTCACCCGCGGTGTAAATTCTGATTTAGACAGCGGTCAAAATCCGATTTACACCGGCGCTGGTAAAATCAGCGAGATTTTGGCATTAAGGATAGCTGTCCCGTTAGAGTAGGCATTTTACACCAAAAAAGAAATATTCATCACACACATACAACTTATACCTCATTTGAAAGCCAGAACCTGTATTAGAAGAAAACACTTTACAGAATGAAAATCCGTCCATTATTCGCTGATGTCAAACATTTTGAAGTTCGGGAAATGACGATTTTTTGGGGACATGCCATTAACATGGAGCCTATGGGGAATGCACAAATCCCATGGCACAAAGGAATTTCTACTTTGAAACGATGGATATCGTTAAATATTTGCTCAATTTTCATAATTTTTGGGACACAAAAACTTGAAGTGTCACTGTTTTAAAATATTCCTTCAAGGATCCTGATTGGTTAACAGTAAGCTCCTAATTTGCATATCATTTGCATATATGTATCAAATTTGCACCCAAAACGATGTTTTCGTCCATTTTTGATTGATAAAATCAACCTGTATTCTATTTTTTTTGCATGGATTTAATAATTTACTTGTAATTATGTAAGACGAGACAGAAAATATACATTTGAAGTTTAAATGTCAATAAATTAACATAAATTATGCATAAATTTTCATAAATTATTGAAGTTAAACAGTTGTATTTTGTAAGTGTTATACTTCTGATTTTGGTGTTCATACTGCAAAGACATCTATTTTAATACCACTAACGTCATCATTTTTTTTGCTGTGGGATATTGGTTATAGCAGATTTAAAAAATGTTTTTGATTGGTTAATATTTATAAGCTAATTTGCATATCATTTGCATATTTGTATCAACTTTGCTTACAAAGTTCGTTAACTTCCAAAATGAAATATCTTCAAGGAGAATGTTACTTAATTTTCGTGCTACACATATAAATAATGGCTCATTTGAAAGTCAGTTCCTGTAGAAGAATAAAAAACTTTACAGAATTAAAATCTGTCCTGTATTTGTTGTAACAGAGCATTTTAAAGTGACTGAAATGGCAAGAAAAGGGGGACAACTGCTTATAATGGAGGCTTAGGAAAAGGCCAAATTTGCATAGCACAAATGTATTTCAACTTTGAAACACTGTATGTCGCTAAATATTCAGTCGATTTTCATAATTTTTTCCACATATATTCTTGAACTGTTATAGTTTCAATATTTATTTTCAAAATTTCATTTAGCAGTATATTTTCATTTGCATATCATTTGCATATATGTGTCAATTTTTCTCTCAAAAGTCAGTTTCTTTTTACTTTTTTCACATAGTAGATTGAGCTACTTGTACAAGCTGTAAACAGGCAATAAATTAATTGTTTACTAGTAATAGTGTAGAATTAGCATTATACCTATCCTTCAGTTATTAAATGTCAATTAATTTACATAAATTTGCATAAATTATCTTTAAAATTGTTGATTATTAATAGAAAATTTGTGGTCAGAATCTTCTTTTTGGAGAAATTATATGCATTATTCTTCATCATCCAGACAACAGAAAAACTGGAATTTATATACCATCTATAGATCTACCCTTTAGGCAAAATATTCTAATAATTACTAATAATTATTATTAATTAATTATAACTATGTAAATGGGAGGTTTTCTCATATTACACAAGAAGATATTCTTAAAGGGGAATCCAGATGCTCTGAAGTCACTGCATATATTGAAGTTCATCACAAAGGACAGAGGGTCTACCGAAGCCAGTTCGCATTGTTATATTGACGATTCAAAATGGTGGTTGTTGCTCAGTCGTGATATCGTGATATTACTAAAGTCACTCTCTTCGAGTTGCGTAACATCAAAGTATAAGATAATTGAAGGAAGGAGAAATGATGCTAATTTCGCGATGGTGGTGGAGGTGACATTCACAATCAGCCCCAATACCACTCATGCTCCACATCAACAACCATGCTGTAAAAATAAATGAGACAATTCTGTCTTATTTGATAATGGTTTATCTGAATGTTATCACATGCATGATTAATGAAGATGATCAATCATGTTAACTCATGAATAAGAATCTAATCTAAATTATTTGATACAGTTCATGTTTATGTTCACGGAGATAAAACCAATTGATGGGTAGGGTACAATTCACACCAACAAGTGAGTGAGTGAATAGAATTTAACGTCGCTTTCAACAATATTTCAGTCATATCACGACGAACCAGTCCAGTCCAGTCCAGTTGTGTTCCTGCTACTTCAAAGAAGAAATCTTTGAAGCAGCATGGAACCAGATACCCTCCATCCACCCTATGAAACACTGAGGGCAGCGCACAAGACACAGACAGGACGCTTACATGGTGCAATAAAGACAAGTGACATTATAGTGCTAGACATCACATTATCAAGTTCCGGTTGCTTCTCAGCAAAATACATTGAAGCAACAGGAACCTGAACCCACTCAACCACCCGCCTCACACCAACAAGGAGTGAAAAGATGAATCTTGTTTTGGTTTTATTTTCTTATGTTATTTACATTCATGTTCAAGATGAATCTAATTAATGAAGTCAATGTTGGGCACAACTCACACCAACAGTTAAGGGCGAACGGAGTCAATTATGATATGTTGGCGGTTGCGACATCCAAAATTGACCCCACACCAACAACCGTTCTATACAAGAAACAAGATGATCCATAATACATTCATGTTCATGCAGATAAAACCATTATGGTGTCAATGTTGGGCACGACTCACACCAACAAGCAGAATAAAAATATGAATCTTGTTATTTGATACAGTTTTTATTTTCTCTATGTTATTACATTCATGTATGATGGAGAAGAATCTAATTAATTATGTCGGGCACAAATCCCACCAACAGGAGAGAGGGAGTCAATTAAGATATGTCTTTCCATGCGGGTGATATAATCATTGATGTCAAAATTACTCAATGTTGGGTATACCTCACACCAACAACAAAATGATGACAAATGCTATTTACACAATGAGAAGATCACCTCTTTTCAAGTCCTGCAGTAAGGGGAATTTCCAACTGATAACCTCATTATCAAGATCATACTTAATATAATATTCTGTTTTTATAGGGTTAGAAGCATCTTCTTTGCCACGGATACAACGACATCAAACCATTGTGATGTTTATTCTCCTTCCTCTGCACAGTTGGATGAAATGCGACTCCCCACCAAGTCTTCTGAGTTCTTCAGCAGACCAGGCAGCTTATCCTTTTGGCACTGTATGATACGAGCATGTCAGGACTTTTGAATGCGTTCTTTGGCCTTCACTTTCTGCTCGAGAAATTGGTTTTGTCAGACCTCCAAACTTCTCAGTGCTACAGGCTGGTTAACAGTTGGTACATCTGTTACAGATGCTAATTGAATGATGTCCTTCAAATGGTCGATAAAGCTGTTCATTCCTAAATATAACGCGTTTCCCATAGTAGTATACAAGGGGTAAATTGATAGAATAGCGCCTCACTGCGCATGCGCAGAACCTGTGGTGACGTCACAATTGGGGGTGTGCGCATGCGTGTGTGTGTGTGGATGGTGGGTGCTGGGTACAAGATGGCGGCCTGTGTGGATGGTGGGTGCTGGGTACAAGATGGCCATGTGTGGATGGTGGGTGCTGGGTACAAGATGGGGGCTGTGTGTGGATGGTGGGTGCTGGGTACAAGATGGCGGCCTGTGTGTGGATGGTGGGTGCTGGGTACAAGATGGCGGCCTGTGTGTGGATGGTGGGTGCTGGGTACAAGATGGCGGCGTATGTGGATGGTGGGTGCTGGGTACAAGATGGCGGCGTGTGTGTGGATGGTGGGTGCTGGGTACAAGATGGCGGCGTGTGGATGGTGGGTGCTGGGTACAAGATGGCGGCGTGTGTGGATGGTGGGTGCTGGGTACAAGATGGCGGCGTGTGGATGGTGGGTGCTGGGTACAAGATGGCGGCGTGTGTGGATGGTGGGTGCTGGGTACAAGATGGCGGATTGTAGAAAAACGTATAAAAGGAGTCGATTTTTAGGGTAGGGGTGTATTCAATCTGACTTACCTGACCTGTCTGCCTGCCTGCCTGCCTGCTTGCCTATCCGCTTGTATGAGACGAAAGCATGAGACGTGGAGAAGATTTTCCAGACGATCCAGCAGTACCTCCGGTTGAAGTCTTGCAGTCTTGTATATCTTACGGCACAAAAAGACGGACCAACTGCGGTATTTCTATCCCAGTAATAATTCGTATGTGTTTGACCAGCCATTCACGATCACGGATGCGATTTCTCTGCAGCCACTCATCGACCAATTGACTACGTTGGATCCATTGGAATGGGCTCGGTTGCAACGCCCCAATACCCAATGGCTGGTGGAAATGGTGACCAACGTCACATTTTTCGTCACGAAAATGAGAGATCAGCCTATCGGTGCTCCTGTACTACTTCCTCCGTGGTTGCTTCATCGACACGGCCTGTATGCATTAACAGCAGGGAAAAAGGGGCCCTACAAAGACCGGAAATGTCTGTTTCGGTGTTTGGCCGTGCATGTGGACGAGTGTGACCCCCAGTCTTGTGACACAGTGGCCGATGGCTATTGGGAACAGTATTTACAGCAGCAAGACTTGGATAAGCGGCACTTCCGTGAAGTGCCGTTCAAGAATTTGGATGACGTGGAAACACTGTTCGACATTAATATCTTTGTCTATCGATTACGATGCGAGGACGATACATTTGTGGCTGAATTGGTTCGGCGATCAACAGAACGGTATGCTGCTACGATGAAAGTCAATGTGTTCGACGACAATGGCGTGAGTCATTTTTCGCTGATCTCCAATATGAGCCAGTACGCTCAGTCTTTCAGTTGTGCCCAATGCCATCGGGTGTTTCATCGCTCCACCCACTTACAGCGCCACGAGAAAATCTGTGACAACAGTGTCAAGCGAGTATATCCCGGTGGAGTGTATCATAATACGCCTACTATTTTCCAGGAACTGGCCGATGAGGGTGTGATGATACCGGAAGAGGACCGTTATTTTCCCTACCGGGCGTGTTACGATTTTGAGGCCCTGTTGGAGCCCATGGACATGTTTTCAGCAAAAACGCAGTGGACGCAGCGCCATATTCCTCTGAGTGTCAGTATTTCCAGCAACGTACCTGGCTATGACGTTGCTCCGGTGTGTTTCGTGTCCACGGGGGACTCCCATGAGTTGATTACCCGCATGATGGAGTATTTAGAGCAAGTCAGTGCGGCTAGTACGGAATTGTTGGTGGCCAAGTTTCAGGACGTACTGGACCAACTGGACGACTGCATTCCTGTACCCGGTGTATCGTTCAGCGACGATGAAGAGTCCGAGTCGGAGCCCGAGTCCCTGCAGTCGCAGCCTCTGCAGTCGCAGGATGTGCCTTTACCGAAACCGTATGCGGAGAAATTGAAAGTGCGCTTCCTACAATACCTAGGCCAGTTACCGGTGCTCGGCTTCAACTCGGGACGCTATGATTTGAACATTGGGGAAAAAATTTTGACCCAGGCGAATACCCTCAAGTGCGTGATCAAGAAGATCAATAATCATATGGCCCTCACTACCACGTCACTGCATTTCCTGGATGTACGGAACTACCTAGCTCCTAATTGTAGCTATGATCAGTGGGTCAAGGCCTATAACTGTGCACAAACCAAAGGGAGGCTCCCTTACACGTATATATCATCGCTCGACCGTTTGCAGGAAACACAGTTACCATCCCGGCACGCCTTCTTTGATGATTTGAAGCAAGTGGAATGTCCGGAAGACACGTACCGCGAACTACAGCAATTATGGAACGATGAACATATGCAGACCTTGCGAGATTTCCTGATATGGTATAATAACCTAGATGTGGTTCCTTTCCTGGAAGCGGCCGAGAAAATGGTGCAACTCTTTCATCGCCAAATGCACGTCGACATCTTCAAGGAGTGCTTGAGTTTACCGGGTCTAGCGCTTCGCCATTTGTTTCAAGAGTGTGCTACGTACTTCTCGCTGATACAGCAAAAAGATGCAGACATGCATGATTGTTTAAAGAAGAACATTGTGGGTGGACCTAGCCTTATTTTTCACCGTTATCACGAGAAGGATGTCACGACTCTGCCCAGTGGGAAACCCTGTGCCAAAATCATTGGCTTTGACGCCAATGCCCTCTACCTGTGGTCGCTCGCCCAACCCATGCCCAGCGGGCATTATACGCGTTGGTGGGCAGAAGATCGGCATTTTACACCGCAACGTACGCCGTACAAACATCTCGCCGACCAGTGGTTGGAGTGGGAAGCCTATCGACGGGGAATTTATATACGACACCAGACCAACGCCACAGAGAAGCGTATAGGAGATCGCCGACTCCCCGTCGATGGGTTTGCCCTTGTACAAGGAACACCCACCGTTTTCCAGTTTTACGGGTGTTACTGGCACGGCCACGAATGCCATTTCAGCGCTGGCCGCTTCAATGAGCGACGTGGGAAAACACCGGAAGAATTACGCGAAGAAGTGGTGGC
>JAVTVY010050694.1:0-27534 GCA_036873755.1 Hanleya hanleyi | reverse complement strand
ATTACTGCTGGATAGTCCAGTCCCAAGTGGGATTACTGCTGGATAGGCTAGTCCTGTCTGGGATTACTGCTGGATAGATGAGTCTCGTATGGGATTAATGCTGGATAGGACAGTCCCGTGTGGGATGACTGCTGCATAGGCAGTCCCGTGTGGGATTACTGCTGCATACGGCAATCCTGTGTGGGATTATGGCTGAGGAGGCCAGTCCCGTGTGGGATTACTGCTGGATAGGCTAAACCTGTGTGGGATTACTGCTGAAAATTGCAATCCAGTGTCATATTACATCTGGATAGGTCAGTCCCATGAGAGATTACTGCTGCATAAGCCAGTCCTGTGTGGAATTACTGCTGGATAGGCCAGTCCCATGTTGGATTACCTCAGGATAGGCCAGTCCAGTCTGGGATTACTGCTGGATATGTCAGTCCCGTGTGGCATTACTGATGGATAGGCCAGTGCCATTGGGATTACTGCTGGACAGGTCAGTCCTGTGTGAGATTACTGCTGAATAGGCCAGTCCCAAATTGGATTACTGCTGGATAGATCAGTTCGGTATGGGATTACTGCTGGATAGTTGATTTCCGTTTGGGATTACAGCTGGATAGGTCAGTCCCGTATGGCAATACTGCTGGATAGGCTAATGCCATTTGGAATTACTGCTGGGTAGGTCAGTCCCGTGTGGAATTACTGCGGGAGAGCTGTGACCTAGGAAAACATGAAACATGTCCACCAAGTTTTATAATCATCCCACGAAAGGTTCAACAAACTTTCCATGTACAAATCTACCTGTAAATTTTTGCCCAACAAAAACCTTATCAATGGAAAGATACAAAGTCTAAACTGCAATAATTAGGAAAAAATTTCATATTTAATGTCATATTTCTTAAATAGCACATGCACATCTTTGAATCACATTGAACTTGGGTAGCAAGTGTCAAACTCATCCAATGAAAGCTGACAGCTTCAGAAAACTTTCCGTGTACATGTATATACATGTCCATTATTATTGGCAGATTAAGACAAAACCCTCAAAATTTGAACAAAAATTAATATTTCATCTCCTGAATATCACAGGTACATCTTTTAATCATAAGAAACATGTGTACCAAGTTTCATAATCATTCAACAAATGCAGCAAACTGTGGTGTACAGATGTACATGTGCACTTCAGCTAAACGCAAAACTCAATCAGTTGCCATAATTTGGAGAAAAATTTATATTTCATCTCAAAAATAGCTCAAGTAAATCCTCCAATCATAAGAAACATTCGTACCAAGTTTCGTAATCATCCAATGAGAGCTGACAACTGCAGCAAACTTATCATGTACATGTATATGTATACATGTAGAGGCCTACATGTACAATTTACCTAAACAGAAAACTCTTCATTTGCCATAATTTGGAGAAAAATTTATATTTCTTGTCAAAAATAGCACAGGTACAAACTCTAATCATAAGAAACATGTGTACCAAGTTTCTTAATCATCCAATGACAGCTGACAACTGGAGCAAAGTTACCATGTAGATGTATATGTATACATGTAGAGGCCTACATGTACAATTTACCTAAACAGAAACTCTTCATTTGCCATAATTTTGAGAAAAAATAATATTTCTTCTCAAAAATAGCACAGGTACATCCTCTTATCATATGAAACATGTGTACCAAGTTTCATAATCATCCAATGACAGCTGACAACTGCAACAAACTTTCCAAGTACAGATGTACATGTGCACTTCTGCTAAACGCAAAACTCATTCATAGGGATTTTAACATTAGAGTACCCCAGGGGTAGTACCCCCAGGTGGCATGCCCACCCCTCATATTTTTTATATTTTTTTTTATATTTTTTCTAATTTTTCTAGATTTTTTTTTAACTTGCTAAACCAAAAACCCATTCATTTCTAGGCAGGGGACACCGACACCGATACCGACACCGACGACGACATCCTCTTTCCCCCCACACAATATCTCCCCTTAAAAACTGTATTAACTCGGCTTCACATTTTAGAGAATGACTTTAATTGAGCCAAAGATGAAAGAGAAATACACTTATAAAAAAATCTATTTAAAAAAATATCTGTATATATGTTTATATTAATTTCCATAATTTATTGAAAAAAAACTATACGTAGACTTCGACCACCCAATATCACACAGGCCAGGCAACTGTGAGAACAAGTGAAAGATACCCATCGAGTTGAGCGGATTTGCAGATAAACAACAACAAAAAATCGCCCTTTGTGCCTCACGAGGCCCTTCTCCATAGAGTGCATGCCAGTTATTTTTCTAGACTACAACAACAAGTTTTTGCCTGTATCACAGTTCGAGCTTCCGATGACCCTTCAACCTTACCCAGACGACGGATAATTTTTGACAGATTGTCCGGCTAGGTTGTTGATCGGATTCACAGATGATGAATTCCACCGTGACGGAATCACCGTTGGGAAGACTTTTTCTTTATTCAAAGTCATGTACTCGGAAGTTCCGTGGTCATACCCATGTAGTTTCAAGTTTAGTTTGCTATTCTATATGACATCTGTTTACGGATCCATGAAAAATCTACAGATGATCCAGCATTTTCAGTAAATCATGCTTCGAAATGTTCGTGACGGAATCACCTGAAACGGACATGACTCTTGACTAGTGTTGCTTGTCTATTTTTTTGCTGCTCTGTTTCGATCTGACTATTCTTATATGACATCTCTTACTAACATACAGTACCCAAGGATGATAAGATTTTTTTCATCGTGAGAAAAACGCGACTGGATCATCCCAGGGGTTAAATCTAGTCCGTGACGGAATCGACAAAAAATCGTGATGGAATCACGAGTGCGCTTTTAAATCTTATCGGTAAAAGTGCTTTATTAATTACACATTTTCTTCAAAAAAATATTCCTAGAGTGAATTTATCTCTTCTACTTAGAAAATTAAAACTCTGACCTCTTATTTTTACTAAGGTATACAGCTCCCGCCACATGCATATCTTTTCTGCAGATGTTCAAATTAGTATAGTTTTCAGTAAAGTGCAATTTTTCTTCTTTGACAATTTAGAATTTCCCGAGTTCTTCATGTTAAAAAATTGCGGGAAAAATATTTCGCTATTAAAACACATCTTCCCTATTATTGGCTTGTTCCCGGGGATCATAGGAAGCGAATAGAACAAACAGCATGCTAATATAGGGTATACGACAGAATGTGGAGTGAATTTTATGCGAAAAAGGGCTGTTTAGCAATGTCTGCTTTTCCGTGGAGTTATTTTTCCAGACTACAACAACAACAGTTTTTGCCTGTATCACAGTTCGAGCTTCCGATGACCCTTCAACCTTACCCAGACGACGGATAATTTTTGACAGATTATCCGGCTAGGTTGTTGATCGGATTCACAGATAACGATTGAAGCATGGGAATATATATTTTTTCAGTCGCTATCTCCCCAACCCTCACCCCCCCCCCCCCCCCCAACTAAAAAAAAGAAAAGAAAAAGCCGAGAGAGTTCAAGAGTTTTACGTTTTTGACCTCTGATTTTGAATTTGACTTCTCACTTCCGACTCGCATCCTGGTGAATGACACTCGCCCTTTATCTTTTTGCCGATTCAGAGATTCTCGAGGAAGTTTCCAATTATACTATCTGGAATGCGAGTTTTTCTTTCGTGAAAATTTACTTTTTATGAAAGCGCAGGTTTGTCTTTACCTCGCATACCGGCCATCTGTACCAGCGCGAAGCTATAAGTACATGTACACGCGCGAATTTAGTACCCTCGAATAAAGAGACCCAGTGGAAGCGCTGCAAAGGATGCACACCTTCTGTGACGTAAGTATTCATTTGTGTCCAGAAACTTTTCAAAATTTCGTCGGGAACCATTGCAATCCCTATTAGAATTCACACGAGTCGTGGGTTCCCCATATGACAATTATTTGGCGGGAGATTTCACGTTGCTCTCCTAGGTCTCCGTCTGATCGACGGAGGTAAAAAGAATTTCCGATGTCCCACTGGAAGTACACCAGAATGGGAGAAGATCATTATTGATAATATTTCTTTGATGGCATCTTGACTGGAAGCTGAAAATTACAGTACCACCTTTCACCAGTGAACTCCGATATTCAGAAAAAATAGTGGCTTTGAAGAGGTTGGTAATCCACTCGAAACTGGAGAAGATATATATAAACGCTCGATTGCAGTGTTTGAGAATTCCCTGTCAGCCTTTCTCATAGACAAAGCGTTGTATGGTTGATAATAAAACATATGTTACCGTTGCTCCAAAGCATGCTTGCACTCTATAAGTAATAGAACGTAAGTAAATTATTTATCCACGCCAACAGCGTTGTTTCAAGTAGTTTTTCTTTCGAAGAAATTAATATCTCTCTCTGTTCTTCCAAGCCGACGGTTTTCCACAAACCGAATGTGGGGTGAATTATCAACATCTTTAATTCCGATTGTCAGTATTTCCGCTAGCCTCTTCCAGACAAGCTTATATCAGAGATAAAATTTATTGATATAATCTGGTTTTGATTTGATACACTGGGCATGACATTTGCTGGGGAGGTTGTTCATAGAAATAAATGCATGGCGAATCAATTTGAGAACAATCGTGTCCAACTAAAAAGAAAAAGATATATAGAAAAAATATATTGATAAAAAAGCAGCAGGTTTTAACACACAATTCCAGTAAATAGACGTACATTGTACGTTCGGACGAAAGCTACTAGTGGTGAATAGCGGCGGGAAATAGACATTGCTTGAGTTGAATTTGACATCGAAGTCTCTGTAAATGTCGACCTGATCTCAGACTGTTTCACACCCTGTAACTCACAACCCGCTTCAAAAGTGGTGGACGTATACAAAAAACTATTTAAACGGAAGATGTAATCTTGATTATTTCAGCGATTCGGAATCAACAGGTCATTTGTTAAGGAAGCGCTAGATGTACGGCGATAAGTATTAGACTGAACAGCTTTACGAAAGCTCCGAAAGAGTTAGTTATTTAGGTAGATAAATATGCATGTACTTTTCCTAATTTCTGTATGTTTAGTTCATAATATTATTTAGTTCAAGGCACCTTTGTGAAATGTATCACATCAACTGTACTGGTTCATTTCAACAGTCACATTATAGGCCTACACACATCTCGGCAGACCACCTAGCTGACATCAACCTACTGAATTGACTGTCATTTTTTATGGTGTATCTTCAGTTATGTTTTCATATTCTCTGATTGGCCTTTGTCATGCTACTTTGTGTATCGAACCATTTCAGCCTTTGTTAGTCATATTTTCTACCACTATACTGGTAGTGGATGTGGCTCATTTATTACAGAAAATATATTAACTATTGAGTTCAGAGTTCAATAAAGTTCAACCTCTGCTTCATCAATCGAGATGACAACATCCAAAATGCATAATGCACTGATATTTCTCATCGATAAAGATTAATTTGGGTCAGATTAAATGCATATCTCATATATGTCTGTTTCGCATTATATTTACATTGTGAACATTTAATAGGAAATTTCTCCAAAATATATTTCAAACTTTGAGTATTTCCATTTATAGCATACGCATTAGAGGAAATTTAATTGAATGTGGGTTTAAATACGCTAATCTTTCTGCCCTTAATGAAACTTTTTTTTCTCATTTTAATGAAGAGGGAAGTATACCGTTTACCGAAGCGCATACATGTCTTTATTTGTCTGCCATCGAAGTCTGGAGGGAAGCTTGGGTAGTGCGGCACTACCTTTTGACTGGATGTATGATTGATTTTGGGGAGTGCTTTCGTATATGTTAGTGGATGATTGGTATTGCTTTTTCGAGTCAAAAATATAGCCTCTGGCGATAACATGGATTTCTCATGAAATTGACGGTTTTGGTCAATTCTTCTATTTAACGGTTAGTTTTCCGTCCTCTAACTGCGCAGATAATGGATGGTAAAACGGAATTGCCTATTGTTGTGGAACGAAGCCACAGGCTGAGTCCAAAATCATGAAGGCAATTCCGTTTATCCGTGTTATCATCCATTATCTTGGCAGTTAGAGGACGGAAAATTTACATTTATTTCTATTCTAAAGCATCATTTACAAATGTTACCCATGCTGAATAAAAGAATAAATGTGGTCATTTGAAATTCAATTACCCCTGAAAACAAACTCTGATAGACCCGTCCAGATCATCTTTTCTGGTGTTCCACTGGAGCCGGTCTATTCTCTCAGGCGAGAGATGTTGGGGGGGGATACAACTTAGGGAACGATATTCCTATATTCCTGTATTTCAGTGCAGAGATAATGTTTAGTCTCGTTTTAAAAATTACAGAAAATTATCCCATACTCATTACGGGGTTGGTCTGTACGACCTCGAGTCAGTTGCCATCAGAGTTTTGCTGACTCCGCCCTCGAGCAGCGCGTGAGTCTACTGCCGACACCAAAGCACTACCGAATGATTGTGATTGATTCTGCAAATTCTGGAGGATTTTTATTGCACGAGATGAGATATACACTCCATGAAATTTTCTGTCGAGTTGCCAAGCAATTTACAGCCCCATATATCAACATAACTTAGCTAAAACAACCTTTTGTGAACAGTCGTCCGACTGAAATCTATCTTGAGTGACAGCTGTCGTCATTGCGATGTTGCGATTTCTGCACGTGCGCGATTCATAAATTTACTACGATTGCCACGCCCTCGGATACACAGATTCGACGAAACGACTGGAATCATGCGAAATAATTCGCATTTGTAAGCTTAAGTCGCAAAACTAAGTGAAAACAGATAATGTAGTCAACAATCTGTTGAAAGTCGAAATTGTCCAGTAATTCTCACTTATAGCCATTTACTATGGAGCAGACGGTGCGATAACCTATCCACCCCGTTCAAATCGTATTTGGAATATGTCCATTTTGGAATAGAGTCAGATGAGAATGGGTACTATATCGTCCAACATAGGACAGCAATCTCCCTATGCTTTCAATGCTAAAGATCAGACAGATGCTTTAGAATTCACCACTTTGTCGGCCTCGGGTCTCGCGGGCTTAGGTATTCAATAGGAAGGTGCATTCTGCTAATATTTTCACTGTTTTGTTCGTTTCTTCTATATAGTGGTTACATAGTACAGGACTTTCCATTAGATGATTTGGTGGGACTGTTACATCATTGCTCTTGGGTATTAATATCTAATACCGCTCAAGCCGCTGCTACGGACCGTGTAGATATAGAGTCAGGATATTGGGCTGTGGGGTACCGTAATATTTATTATTGTCCACAGTAACTTACCGGCTAATCTACTTCAGCCATTGCCCTTCAATCTGGACAGCAATTGCCATTTCCATAGATTATCAAAGCAGCGATGACTGATACCGAGTTGTATTTTCTAAGCATTGTTCCAAACCAGTCTCCTACATTCGAAAATACCCATATTGATGTCTCGGACCAAGTCTACAACTTAGAATCCTCCGTATTCTAGTCGGAATGTGAGATATCGAGGTAGACTTTCCCTCGGAATCATATGGTTGCTTTTTAGTCACCACATCTTACATATCTCACCAATTATTTGATGGACAACTTACAAATATGCTCAGTCATTTGATGGACAACTTACAAATATGCTCAATCATTTGATGGACAACTTACAAATATGCTCAGTCATTTTATGGACAACTTACAAATATCCTCAGTCATTTGATGACAACTTACAAATATGTTCAGTCATTTTATGGACAACTTACAAATATGCTCAGTCATTTTATGGACAACTTACAAATATCCTCAGTCATTTGATGACAACTTACTAATATGCTCAGTCATTTGATGGACAACTTACAAATATGCTCAGTCAGTTGATGGACAACTTACAAATATGTTCAGTCATTTGATGGACAACTTACAAATATGCTCAGTCATTTGATGGACAACTTACAAATATGCTCAGTCATTTGATGGACAACTTACAAATATGCTCAGTCATTTGATGGACAACTTACAAATATGCTCAGTCATTTGATGGACAACTTACAACTATGCTCAGTCATTTGAAGGACAACTTACAAATATGCTCAGTCATTTTCCCCCATTTAAATGATTTTCATCAGTCACCAATATATGTTAGAGTACATTGTTATCCTGGGTGCATCTCTCTTCTTGATTGACCAGCAAGTTCGAGTTTATACACGTGTGAATGACTTGGTCCGTCTGTTCGCATGATCAAATGTGTCCTGATGAAATCGTATTTACTGTTTAATCGACAACTTCGAAACTTATATGAGATATGCTTAGTACGTTGTAGACGAACACTGTCAGGCATTTCCCCCATTCGACGATTCTCCAAACAAGGAAAAAGGGCCTTTTTCAATATATATATGCTGGTCGGGTAAAAATCTGTTACTAATTCATGGACGACTTCGAAACTTATATGTCGGATGCCCAGTAATATATGAATGTGTACTGTGAATTGTGGCACACGTTTTGATGATTTTTCACCGTGTTACCTCCCTTTATCGTCAATGACCCTATATGTTGTACAGTGTAACATTCTTGGGGTTCCATCGATGGGATAGTTTAAAAAAATATTGAAATATTGTTATAGTGTATAACCCTTGAGCATGTTGAGAGAAATGGGACAGCCGATTGCCACCTCTCTCTTGAACATTGGCTCCAGCGGAGCTTTCAAACTTTCCCAAATGTTTTATCTCTGTACGAAGGTACAATTTCAAATCTGCATTTACTTGAAAAGTACGAGATACAGTGGCTTTTGTCACAAATTATGTTCCTTAGTAAATTCATGGGCCATGATGGAAGTGGAAGGTCTCATCTGTTTTCCACGTCATTACAGATAAAAGAAAAATAATTTAGAACATTTGCCGTCTTGTCCTCACGAACTGTTCGGCCTGCGATAATCTAAAGTTTCGTCTGTAGCTGTGCATCTTGTAAAATGCATGGTATAACCTAAAAAGCGTTTGGAATTGTCCTTGATTTGGTCGACTATCTTGTCATAGTCCGCTTTAGATTTGTTCGAAGTATCGCGTACAGTGTACATTTGTCTTCCCCAATTCGCGCAACTCTTTGTTGGCGTTTAAAAATCATTTATTTTATTCCTTCTACTTAACAGAACAGTAACTAGACCTTGATATTTTTTTCGTCCATGAGTTTTGCATGGAAGTTCCGTGCTCAGCAGTATATAGAGTATTAATGTCCTGTGTGATAAACATGCATTCCAACTGAATGTACTAGTACATCAATGACCTCCTCATGACATTGATTTTAATTTTAAAATGTCAATTTTCAAATGTTTGATTCTTTCACATTGTAGCTACAGTTATCTGGTGTGGCATTTCTGGAGTACCACGAATACGGCAAAGCTGGTGCGTATTCAGTTCAAGGCGCTGAAAGTAATTTGTATGACTATATCAGATTACGTACGCTACTCAATCAAGCTAATCTGCCTACCTTCGAGCTATCAAGAACAAGAAAACTTATACTGGAAGTGTATAAATCCATTCATCATATGACTCCGTTGATCATGATGGACTATATCTTTTCAAACGTGAACTACCCCATAATCTCCGTAAAGGGACCAATTGCAGAACACAGAAATATGGCCAGCAATCTTTCTCAGACGATATGAACAACTGTGAGTTTAGAAGTTTTAATAAACGGATATTGAACTAGGGAAATAATTGTGTCAATTGTTAGGTTATATTTACCGGTGATATTCTTACACTCATATTAGCACATTATCGTAAGATTTCCTGGCTATTTCTTGATTGATTTAGAATTTAGTTTTTCAGTGTGAAATACTCAACCTAGTTCACTTGTTATTTCTTAAACATATATACATATAAATTGGTATTTTAGTGTAAATACTCACCTGATTTTACAGGTATTTCTCTTATATATAATCTTCTGATGTGGAAAAGTGGTATAAGAAATAATAACAAATAGCCTTCTGGACTTCCTACATAATTATATTCGGACTGCAGTTTCGAACTTTATGGGTTTTTTTTCAAGGAATATTGTGCACACGTATTGGCATAGCTTATATATAATAACATAAAGTTGACACGTTATCAGCAAACAACAATCCATGGTTTCACAAGTTAAAACACGAACATGCTGAATTTGTATAATTTAATATTTTAGTGCAATTACTCATCCTATTCTGCTTGCTACATGTATTTCTTCAAATATTCAGAATTTGTTGATATGTAAATATTCACTCTTATTTTACTACTTTTTCAGAATCGATTACTATTATTTCGTAATAGTTATATCCTGTCTTTAACTGTGCTATTAAGTCATAACATTTTGTTTATTTATTTATTTTTTAAATTCTTCTGGGATATTTGCCCTCGGATAAAGTTATTCGTATACAAAACTGACGTTATTTAAAAGATCTTATCTCACCTTATCTCAGTTTCATTCACGTATCATAGTTCCATCCTCGTAGAAACAACATTTTCTGCAAATGTACAGTTGTAAATTTACCACAGAGAAAATCCTGCCAATGTCACCATTTGAGCCTTCAATCTGAGCCTTGATTCAAGTTTTACAAATCAGACTGGAGACTTGATCAAACGATAATTCACACAATGTTCCCTGCCATTCGAACGAAGATAGTATGTGGATTTGTTCAACACCCAACTCTATTTTTGTTTACGGACAAGGGCGAAACTTCTTGTCATACCTATTCTCGTATTAGTTATAATATGGGATAAGCATAAAGACGGTTTATACACTATATAATGCTTTATTTATTTATATCTTTATGAGGATGCAATTAATGAATCGCCACTCCGAGAGGGTCTTAGTCTCTCATGTAACGTCACGAAAGCACGAACGTTCGCGACGCCTAGTGATCAATCGGGTCATGCAGAGATCGTGGCAGCAATGTAACGGCGATACAATTTCGTTTAGAAAGGTTTATAATAAATTGTAGACCACACATTTCTCAACTCAGGGTGTGAACTTGGCCAAAATATAGAACACATCATTCTATAAAAAGATCTGAAAATGTTGTTACTAGGAGAGCAGTGAAAAGACCTGAAAATTAGGTCACACGTTTTATTCACCTTAACTATCTTGTTATGGGAGGAACACAGATCGGTGTGGAAACACTGTAAGGGTTATTGTGTTGGAGACGCCGCCCCGCTCTGATAATTTCTTTTGGCCTTTGTTACATATGACTCTTCGTGATATTCCGTCTGACATTGAAGCTCAGGTCTTTTTCAGAGTGTCTCATGGCTGTTTAGACAAATACACGTTTGAGTCGTCGATTCGGAGAAGCTACAAATTGCCATGATCGGTTCACTGCACCAGCTGTACTGAATTCAATACAAATGTTGGGTTGTGTCTGTCCGTCTGTCCGAGCCGTATCTCGATAGCTGTTGCAAGGAAGTTCATGAAACTTACAGGTTATGATCCTTCTATTTTTCACTTGTGCCTCTGAGATTTTCAGGTCTAACCGATCATTTATTTTTTCTACCATTTTCTAGTCTTCAAAAAACGGATCTTCAAGTATGCATACATTAGCCCTACTTTTATGCTGACTTACATACTCTTACTACATGTAGCATGTAGCCAATCAAGAGCTTCATAGTAAAGTTGTATGTCAGCCATTGGATCAGTGTAGTGGATGACTGGTCATTGGTTTGGTTTGGAAGTCTATATTCCTCCGCATATTCAGCAATACGGTATTTCCAGTCAGGGCCGTATCCAGAGCCAAATTACTTCCGGAAAACGTATGGGCGCCAAAAACAAAATCCGCCCAAAATAGCAAATGTAAAAATTAAGAAAACCCGTTTTTTTGGTTAATAGAATTGATAAATTTGTCCCATTACCCTAACTTTGTCCGAAACACGAAACAGCCACCGAACACGTGGGCACATCCTATGGGCCATATGTAACATTTAAAAAAAAAATATATTTTTTTCTTAAAAATATATAAAACAGGGGTTGAATTGTGAATAATATTTTAGAAATTTAACTGCCAGAAATGGGTTCGAATGCATTTCCAGCCATCTAGAACCCCAGCTTCCGGGGCCTAGGCGGCCGACCACTTGACGTTAAGAACACCCATTTATTTAGAAGTTAGTTTATTTGAGCATTAATTTAATGGCACTGCACTTCTTGCTTGTGCCTGTCGCTCTTGATTATTTTTTATTTTAGTTATTTTTGGTAATTAGATCTCACTGTAAAAACCATCGCGGTATGAAATGAAAAATATGTGGGACAAAAATATAAGGAATTTCCTTATTTTTTTACTGTTGTTGCGTATCTGTTATGAATCTGTTGCAAACTGCTAGGCCTACTTTTTATATGGCTAATTAATAATAATTGTTTGTTTTGCGTTAACAGCAACTGCTTGACAGGATATGGGCCAACAGATAAACAGCGGACAAATGCCCCAATGGACAAAAGACCTGTCCGACACTTAGTTTCAGGCCAGGGCAATCAGATCACAACTTTACATGTTTTTTTTCCTGCAGATATGTGGATACCTTGTCACGTTTTATACCCCTGCAGATAGTTGGAGGTATACTGGATTCCGATCGTCTGTCCGTCCATCCGTGTGTCAGTGTATTCATCCGTTCATCTGTCTTAGTTGTGGCTTGGGTTTGCATTTCGCATGCCATTACTCTCTGCTATGCATCCAAACTTCTACACCCATAAAAACAACTTATTACTGTTAAGGGGCTGAGGAGTTGTATAGCACCTCTGGTGCCTCATGTTTCTCCAGTACTCTTGATTATAAGGTACTAGTGAAGAAATGACCCTTTTACGCGGGCATGTAGGTCATGATGTAACTCATATTTATTAATAGAATAGATTTTATGTCTGATCAAGGGATGCAATAATCAGCAAAATACAGGCTTTATGCGGGGAACTTTATTTGCAGCTCCCAAATGCATGGTGGCCGCGAGGGGCCATCGTCGCTTCGCCATCGTGCCATAGAACGATGGCGATAGAGCGATAGAGCGATAGAGATATGGCGATAGAGCGATGGCGATAGAGGCTTGGCGATAGAGCGATGGCGATAGAACGATAGAGCGACGGCGATAGAGCGAAGTACATGACTGCACATGACTACACCAATTCGCCATTTTTGCCTAAATTTGTGTTCTCGGTATTTATCGGTACAAGATTTTCATGGCGATCAAAATGAATATCAACGCCATGCATTCTAAGATAAATTCTACACAAGAAAGCGACGCGGAGTTGATTCAAGGAATGCCATTATGAATATATAATAAAAAAATCTTTGATTAATGACACGGAGGGAGGGTGGGATTGACGCTTATTAATGTTCAATTATTTGAGAGCGTTGACAGGATATTAATTTATTAAGATTTGCCTCCCCCCCCCCTTACCACCGCCATGGTAAAAAAACGGAATGTCTCAAAGAGCGGAGACCGAGGACAACTTCGTCTCCCCACCCCAAATAATTACGAGGGGGTACCTTGAAATGGGCCGAAAATTAGTAGAGAAGCATGAGAAATAAATCCGAAATTACCTGAGGGTGTACCCCGACCCACCTCTTTAATTCTTCCTTTGCGGGTCTAAATTTGTCGTGACTAGTTTTAAATTGCTAAGTAGCAACTTGTTCTCGTTGTTTGTTCTATTCGATTTAGTGTTAAGTCCAGCAACGATCAGCACAATCTTAATGAATTACCAGTTTCATATGACATCCGCCTTTCTTTTTCGATAAAAACGCGGAAATGGCCGCGTTCGGCACCCACAACTTCAAATAATTCAACTTACGCATCGACGAATTAGTCTTTTCTTGCAGAGGAAGTAGAAGTTGAATTTGAAGTAAAATTAAGAGACTATGGGTAAATTAGATCACCAATATTTCAGAAGGGGGGGGGAGAGTTGCCTCTTCGATTTCGATTCTACGTTGATTTCTTTTGCAAACGTTGGTCAGCATTAATAACAAAACTTGATTTCAAATGTTCCAGATGTATATGTTCAGCAGATAGCGAATATCACTGCTTTATTTTGTATTCTTATGTCGATCTTTCAGCCAATGTTTATGCCGCTGGCCCCTAGTATTCATGAACCCGCCTGATAATAACTAAAGTTGAGCGGCGAGCACTCTTTTGTTGGAGGTACGATTATCACCCTATGAATATGCATGATTATGAGACATGCGCAGTCATGTATTTAGCTCTATCGCCATCGCTCTATGGCCATCGATCTATCGATCTATCGCCATAGCTCTTTCGCTCTATCGCCATCGATCTATCGCTCCATTGCTCTATCGCTCTGTTTTTTGACGTACGATGGCGAAGTGACGATGGCCCCTCTCGGCCATCATACAAATATACAAATGTCTTAACCCGGAAACACATGTAGGCTATGATACTCACATGTGCCAGAACTCGCAAATGAATCGCATTTGCACGCCGAATGGTTTTGCAGGGTACCGGTATATTTGATATTTGAAGCTCAGGTGTTCACAATTGGACCGATAGAGTCCGTGTATGCTGTTAGTACGTATAGCTTTTTTGGAGGCCAACTGTACTAATAGACTGTGTTATTTGCTGAGTGTATCATTTATGCTGCTTCACAAACTACAGGAGTTTAAGTTGTAATAGTATGTGATGTTATGATACTTTGGAACTTCATGTTTTGCTGACATGGTTGATCTTCTGGATTTAGACGAGGGAATTCTTTATGGAGGACGGTCGGCTAATGAAGGCTGGATTTCACTCATGGATCTATTTTAACCGGTCGCACAAAATCTCTCTGCATGCTAATAATAATGGTTATTAACAGCCGATATTTTGACTCCTGTATCTATTCAATCAAATCGGACACAAACAATCTATCGGCTTATAATGGTTATTAACGGCCTGTATACTGGCTCTTGTATCTATTCAATCAGGGCGGACACAATCAGTTTGCCTGCTTGATTTATTGTCGACAGGTCCCTATTTAAGATAGACCGCTGATGATCTATAGTCGACAGTTCCCTATTTATGATAGACCGATGATGATTTATAGTCCACATATCCCTATTTAAGATAGAATGATGATTTATAGTCGATAGTTCCATGTTTAAGATATACCGCTGATGATCTATAGTCGACATTTCCCTATTTAAGATAGACAACTGATGATCTATAGTCGACAGTTTCCTATTTAAGATAGATCGCTGATTATCTATAGTCGAAAGTTCCCTGTTTAAGACAGACAACTGATGATCTATAGTCGACAGTTCTCTATTTAAGATAGATTGCTGATGATTTATAGTCGACATATCCTTATTGAAGATAGAATGATGATTTATTTATTGTCGACAAATCCCTATTTAAGATAGACCACTGATGATCTATAGTCGACAGTTCGCTATTTAAGATAGATTGCTGATGATTTATAGTCGACAAATTCCTATTTAAGATAAAATGATGATTTATAGTCGATAGTTCCCTGTTTAAGATAGACCGCTGATGATCTATAGTCGAAAGTTTCCTATTTAAGATAGACCGCTGATGATCTATAGTCGATATTTCCCTGTTTAAGATAGACCTCTGGTGATCTATAGTCGACATTTCCTTATTTAAGATAGACCGCTGATGATTTATAGTCGACAGTTCCCTATTCAAGATCGACAACTGATGATCTATAGTCGACAGTTCCCTATTTAAGATAGACCGCTGATGATCTATAGTCGACTGTTCCCTACTTAAGATAGACAATTGATGATCTATAGTCGACAGTTCCCTATTTAAGATAGACCGCTGATGATCTATAGTCGACAGTTCCCTATTTAAGATAGCCCGCTGATGATCTATAGTCGACAGTTTCCTATTTAGGATAGACAACTGATTGTCTATAGTCGACAGTTCCTTTTTAAGATAAACCGATGCTGATCTGACTTTTTCTGTAGCATATGAAGTTATATTGAGTGTATACACACGGTGAACAAAAAAAAAGATGCTTTCAGGAAACCTGTTAGCCAAACATTTGCGCTACAACTTAAATCAAACGTTATATATGCTGGAAGAAACTAATCAAACGTAATATATGCTGGAAAAAATGGGCATTGCTATCAAATGGTAAAATATTTTAAAACGATAAATATTGTTTGCATTATTGTTTTTCATGATAATGTTCCCATTTGGGATTACTGTCTATGATTTAGATATAATCAAATCTACTATGGATCTTATATATCTCATCAATTCTACTGTCTGCATGGTGCGGAGGCAAAATATGCACACCGGCTTATGTAGTTTTTGTCGTATTTGTACAAATAAATGAAAATGTTAGTGCAAACGCATATAATATTCAAGAAGTTGAATGTTCTGATTGTCACCATTTAATGCTTTGATTTGCGCCATCACATATCCTAGCAACAAAATTCTATTAAGGTATTAAAAGAGAAAAAATCTTCGCATTTCAGAACAACATAAGGGCTGATCCGATCATACATACATGAAATTGTATGGTATTTGCCTTTCTCGGGGAGTGACATTTGTTTTTTTTAATTCGCACAGTCCATACAGCTTATCCATTATATGAATGGATATCACATGACGAATTTGACTAATGTTAGCACTCAGTAATTCAATCCAGTCTAAAGATTCAACGAAACTACAAAACTGAAACTGAAATTTCCATGAAATATGGTAAAAGCGCGATATACAGATGTCTTACCCAGGGTTTTAGACATTGATGCGAGCTTCATTATCTAAGCCGCATTGTGCTCTGGGGAAAACCATCCATCAAAACTGCATTATCCTAAGGACAGCTATTTGAAAACACGACACTTAAAAACAGTAGTATTCCCCGAAACTTTATACATCAAGGTTGAGGAAGGTCCTATCAACATCTACAGAACCACTCATGCACCAGTAAGCAGGGAATATGAACACACACTAAAATGAACTCCGTCCAGATAAAAACAGGTTTCTAGGGAAATCCCATCAATGTACATGAGCACAATTCAGTGGCTCTCAAGTACCGTTTTGATCCATTGCTTTCGGAATACTATTCTTCACGATATGAAGACATGGGCGTGGTAGGAATATCAAGCGTGTCAACTATGACTCAAAAAACTACGTGTTGGCAAACTGCTCACACTGATTACAAATCGCTGCACATTTGCATTGTCAATGACCTTGAATGACCTAACTTCCGTTACAAGCTTCTAGTCCGTCATTCAGTATTCAGCCGTCGTCCATTAAAGAATATCCGCGTCCATAATCCAAAGATCTATTCCATATCCCTATAACAGTATTAGCACCAAATTCAAAAAGGCAATCATAGTATAGGCCTACATAAACAGAGGCTAGTTTTCTGCAAGAGAGAAGCGGTCAACAGTTTTCAATGATGCCGACAAGACATCATGATGTTTCAAAAATATAAAATCAGCATCGCTGATCAGTATTCTTAATCCATAATAATCGCTGTAAAGCCATTGTCTGGAAAATGGTGTATCTCAGTCACGCTTTGATTGTGACTGTTCATATGAGCACCATGAAGATTTTGAAGTAAATGGGTTCATATGGCCCCTAGCCCCGGGTTAAGCGGATCTTGCACGCTACGTTCGTATTTTGCTATCAGCATGCGATATTATAATGTATGCCAAATTTGAGAAACTTTGAGTGGAGGCGCTTGGTGGAATAGCCCTGTTTTAGGAGTTTCTACAACAAAGTTTTGGGGCGTTGATTGAAATCGTCAACTTTATCACAGCATCTAGCAAATGCTACTAGGGGAGATATATATACGCCATATGCAGGTCCCACTGGAATATTACTGTCCAGAAATGGATAGTTTACGATGTCGAAATTGTAATCATCTCTTTTGTCATAAAGTCGACGAGAGAGAATGCCCGCTTCATTTTTGTAGAGATATAGATCTAAATATGATGTGCCTGTAGCACTATCTGTAGTTTCCTTCAAATCCAGTGAAGGTGGATATATATCCTTCACGGAGTCATTTATATAGCGATCATCCACAGCGAGAAGATCGTCTATATAGCGTTTGGTGAATGAGAACGAACGGGATTTGAATGGATCGGTTTTTGAAAGCGCCTGCATATAGTCATATTCATAAGAGAACAGATACAGGGATGCACAATTAGTACCCATTGGAATACCTATATGCTGCTGATATATTGTGTTGCCAATTTTCACATAGATATTTTTAATGAGAAATTTTAAGCAACTCTATAAACAAAGAAACATCCCATGAATGATATCTCTTGTATGTAGTAGAGCTAAAGAATGCTTTATGGCTTCCGACATTAATATATCTACGATCAGTTTTCTTGAACACAGCTACTATTAATGAATTTAGACGGTCAATAAGGTCCTGATGAGGGATTGTAGTATAGAGAATCCCATGTGGATACATGTATGTACGGTATGTGACCTTTAGCATGAAGTTCTTCCGTAAGACATATTGAGTTTTTCAATATCCACATACATTCAACGCCAGACCTAATTTATGTGATAGATTTAGCACCAAATCAAAAGAAGAAAACTAGGCTAATTGCATGCAAGAGAGAAGCGGTCAACAGTTTTCAGTGATGCCAGCAAGGCATTATGGTGTTCTAGAAACATCAAACCCGTATCGCTTATCAATATTCTCAATTCATATGATTTTCTCTGTAAAGTTGTTATCTAGAATATTATGTATCCCAGTCACGATTTGGTTGGGACTGTTCATGTGAACGCTATGCGGATCTTGATATACATAGGTTCATACGGCCCCTAACCCTGTTTTAAGCAGATTTAGATACAAGCTACGAAACGTAGCGCCATACATCTTCCACGTTACGATCGTATTTTGCTATCAGCATGCGATATGTATCGCAATTTGAGAATGAGTGGAGGTGATTGATGATATAGACGTGTTTTATGAGTTCCTACAATAATGTTTTGTGACGTTGATTAAAATCGTTACATTTAACACAGCTTCTAGCAAATACTACTAGACGAATATATACAGGTGCGTGTGGTGTATTACTGTCCAGATTGGGATAGTGTACAATGCCGAAATTGTAATCATCTCTTTTGTCGTAAATTCAACGAGATAGAAGACCCGCTTCATTTTTGTAGAGATATAGGTATAAATAAGATGTGCCGTTAGGGCCATCTGCAGTTTCCTTCAAATTCAGTGATAGTGGATATATATCCTTCACTGCATCGCTTACAAAGCGGTTATCCACAGCAAGAAATTCGTCTATATAGAGTTTTGTGAATAAGAAGGGCTTTCTACGAAATATATTAGTAGAATGTAATTTTTTATTCAAATGCCATTAATTCTCCGCCATGTTAATCCTGGTCACAAACTACACAGGGCAAGACTCCCAGGCCCCCTCTGACGGCTTGTATACCAACCACTTCAACCCCGCGCGTCACGAGTGCGAGGAAGGTTTTGATGATGTTCCCGATCACGTTACCCGGTCGAAGGCCCTGTTGCGTGTGTGGCAAAGAAAGACATCTCGCCCAGGCTTGTTGGATGTAACAGTCTTCATAGCTGTTGTTTTTTGCTTCTATCTCCAGAACGACAAAATATCGAGAACTGAAACTCCGTGACTTTTTCGATTATCATTTTGGGGTCATTTTGAGCCTATTTACGTGACCCCCGAGCAGAGGATCACGAGCAAATTCAAAATGGCGGCCATGTGGGGTATCAGAAAAGTGATGTTTTCGTCATATCCCTTCAAAATTTTTGCTTTCTGTATGGAAAAGTGAGTAAAACATATTTTATTTTATTTTATTTCACATCAGATTATTATTTACTAATTTAGCATGCAGTTTTTGGGAAGAAAAAGCAAAGATAAAAAAATTCTGACCGAAAAATTCAGATTATACAAAGTTGGAAGACCGTGTGACCACCACTTCCCAATTTCGAATGCCATCAGTTGGCCGGTATCGTCGCTTATATCAACGGTGATGGTACTGTCAATCTGTCTGACCGATAGATAGTGCACTTTGTGTGACTTGATCTCCGTATTCACCTTGCACTGGGTAGACTCATGGAAGGGGGACATCAGTATCGCAGACAATGTAACCGCCGATCACATCGAGATAGACAAAAAACCCGTGCATGCCCGACTCGAGTTCCAGCATGGACTTCCCTTGGAGGGGAGTAAGTCCGACGTACCCACCCAGTGCAGTCTAGTGCACACAGACTCACCAACGTCTTATTGAATTCTACGGTCCCTTTCGGCCTCAGGATTACCCAAAACTATCGGTTCCAGTCGTCGTACTCGTCGATATTTTACCTTCTGACGTACTGCCCTTGATAAGAGCGGACAAAGCCTGAATGGATATTATAGGTGTGCGCTCCTAGCCTTCGGAGAGAGCGAAGCTACGTGTGTCGCCCTCGAACCCGACCTAGTAACGCATCCTATCCTGATGCACGTTGTACCGTGTGTAAGGATACTGCATGTTCATCAAGTCACCGAAGATTTCACGATCGACTGCATAGATTTTAAGATTGTAAGGGATTCTTTTTATCAAGCAGCTGCTTTAGCAGATTTTCTAGTCGGCTGCTTGGCGTGATGGGCTAGGTGATGCTGGAAAACACCTCATCTGAACTATTACTGGGAAGTATGAGTTACGACATGATGACTGAGCATTGCCTCTCCAAGTCTCAGCTCAGGCATACTCCTCCCACTCCTCTGTGGTCGGCGTAGTGACGGAAGTGATGAGTGGGAGCGTGTCAGGTATCTCGCAGTGTGATGTTTGGGACGATGTTATGTGAGGTCCATTGCTAGAGATTCCCCACAAATTCTTGTGGAGCGCGAGTGTCTTTCAAGCCTCGTTCAAAAGCTTCCCATACTTTGGGGGCCTGTGACCTGCGTTGATGGTTCATATCTTCCTAAATCCATCGCGTGGGTGCCGAGGAAAACACGGTTTTGGACCAGGACATGTTGGGATTGTCTTTCATCCGTTCGAGCAACGACCCACTCCTTCTCAGGAACGATGCGTGTAGATTCTTTATGACTTCCTATTCGACCCACTAAAGCCTGTTAGTTGCACACCTGGTACCGGTGACTGCGGGACCCGTTGTGGTGCGACTGACGGTGACTTGTATTGACCCAGTACCTCAATGCACCGTTGAAGCGCCAGATTGTGCTGTTGTACTTTCTCACTATCGCTGATATTCCTCTGTTGTAAAATTAGGCTCTTCTCCTCATCGTACGTGTTCAGCGTCATGACAGTAGGTGGGATCGAGTACTCCAGCTTGCGAAGAGTGCATCCAGTATAGGGTTGAGCACGGTGGCAGCCAAAGGCGCTAATATAGCCCCGAGAAACAAGCCTTTCTGTGACTGTGGGACTCGATTTGGTACCAGGATACAGAGACCTGTCTTATGTTTGACCTACTCCTTCGGAGTCGGAATCAGGGGAGTGTTCCCTTTTAAAACGCTATGAACAATCACGGACAAACATGAGCTCGGGATCCGCCTCACGCACAAAGGCCCAGACCAGTTCAGATAGGGCGTGGCTGCATGCTTCCGTACTAGTGACGACATACGTGATCCGGAGGTACTCCTAAAGTCACGAGTTTACGATATTCTTCAGGGATGTCACAGAGTTCATTGACTAATTTATTGTTTATGATTAATATATTCAATAACTTTAATCTGTGATTTTTAGTATATCTTCGGAGTAAAATATTTCTTAACGTGTCAAAGCATTGTATTCTTACAGTTTTATTTCAGAGAATTTGACTACATGTTTATCCTTAATCCTTAAGGCCTTAATTACCTCTGAATAGGCTGTGATTTCTAGCATGTTTCACTATGTACTGTATGTTCACTTGTTCTTTATATATTTATTGCTCAGTCTAAACTTGTATTAATATGTTGTTAGTTACGACACCTTTACGTCACATTCTGTATATAAATCCAGGTTCAATCAGGAATAGGGAGTTTTTATGGATATCCAAATCTACGGACATTGTGAGTTATAGTTTTGGAATCCCAACTTAAATTATCCGGAGTTCCGATTTAGAATATTTGTTCCTGTGTGTTTCTATGTTTAACTGTTAATTGTCTATAAACGTGCCTCAAGTTCTACGAGTGACTTCGGCTTTCAATCATTTACCGTAACAGACCTCTGTTACACGTGGTGAGAGAATCCAAGATCCCGGCCTCTTGTCAACAAGCAGCCCTACCAACACTAGCTTATCCCCATCAAATTGTGAAGATGACCGCTTCCGTTATCCCGGAATACCTGCTCCCGGTACTCCAACAACTAGGAGTCTGTGAGCTTAAACTAACCTGGGACCTCCAAAACGACGAGAGTGAGATAAACCTCGCTCTCAAGTGGCGTAAGACAGATGGACCTGTCTTTAATCTTCGACCAAAGTGGCAAAAGTCCAACTGTCAACTTCGACGAGACCGAGACCGGATGAACATTTTCCTGCAGCGTAAGACCAAGGAACATGGTGATGCCGCAAAGGTTTGTGTTTCTACTGCACCTAGCAGCATTGGTCAAACATTCAGTGATTATGAAACTCAAACGGAAATAGTCTCATTGAATACGACAGCCACTATGACACCATCACCTGAGGTAACGGACGCGGGCTTACAGACGACGCCTTCATGTGCCAATGTGGAGACACAAACATCGGCCCAAATCCAAGTAACCGAACCTGGCCAAACTTCACAACCCAGCGTGCAGAAATCGCCAGCACAACGTCGACGAGATCAGGAGCGCATGACCCATTTTATTACGAACAAGAATGCAAGTAGCGAAATCATTAAGTCTGTTAACATTCCTACAGTATGCACATCCAATGAAACAACGATAGACCATCGAATCGTAACGCAATCAACAAAACAAACTGTCAAAATCGATGCGTTTACCCCCGAACCTGAAATTGCAGCTCTGAATGAAAATCATTCAACAGCCACGTCGTCTTCTTGCTCACCAGTCTCAAAGACTGAATCAGACGCTATCCAGAAAGTAACAGAGAAGGTCATCAAACGAAGAATAACACGTGACAACCATGAAGCATTTCTCATCAAATGGAAAGGGCTCAGTAATAACCGCAATACGTGGGTCCTGCATCAAAACCTGGATTCGGACGCTTTATCCTATATCGTGAACTATGAGCGGTATATTCCAGGCCCCCGACTGCCGAAAACAACCTGTAATGCAATGACCACATCAAAGTCTCGAGACAATTTTCCAGACTTCGTTCGGGTGAAGATGATCCCATTTGAACAGATTAGCTCACCAGACATCGAAGGACTCATGGGCACCTCAGTCTATAGGACAGATGAGCCCATTAGCGAACTCAGAACATTTATTTGCAACGGTTACGGCAAAACTGGTAACCTTCACTTAACTGATCTTGCCGGCCGAAAACTGAACATTCCGTCATTAAGTCATCCGATGTCCACTTTGATCGACAAAGAATATTTTCCCCCAGATACCCGTACCTATAACCTACAAGTGGGTTTCTTTTTTATTTGCTGAGCTAAGCCAAACTACTCGTATATTTAGTTTGCGAAGTTACCTTTGAAATTGATGATTCTTTATTATTATTGTCTGTAATGAAATTTTGTTTACAACTACAGTTGACAAAAAAAAATCCTTTATTTTCCTGATTTATTTCTATGCCAGGAGGCATATTTTCCCGGGACAGGGGGGTAATTGTCACAGAGTTCATTGACTAATTTATTTTTTATGATTAATATATTCAATAACTTTAATCTGTGATTTTTAGTATATCTTCGGAGTAAAATATTTCTTAACGTGTCAAAGCATTGTATTCTTACAGTTTTATTTCAGAGAATTTGACTACATGTTTATCCTTAATCCTTAAGGCCTTAATTATCTCTGAATAGGCTGTGATTTCTAGCCTGTTTCACTATGTACTGTATGTTCACTTGTTCTTTATATATTTATTGCTCAGTCTAAACTTGTATTAATATGTTGTTAGTTACGACACCTTTACGTCACATTCTGTATATAAATCCAGGTTCAATCAGGAATAGGGAGTTTTTATGGATATCCAAATCTACGGACATTGTGAGTTATAGTTTTGGAATCCCAACTTAAATTATCCGGAGTTCCGATTTAGAATATTTGTTCCTGTGTGTTTCTATGTTTAACTGTTAATTGTCTATAAACGTGCCTCAAGTTCTACGAGTGACTTCGGCTTTCAATCATTTACCGTAACAGACCTCTGTTACAGGGACATGGATGATTACCTGTTCAAACTTATCACTGTCTTTTCCAGCCCATGTTTTTACTTCACTGATCCCCGCTGGAACACTGAGATTTGAATAACATGGACCATTCTTTTTCCTTCATGGGTGTCTTCTATCATATCGTGGTTGTTCATAACAACCTGGTTGAGCAATCCATCATGATAATTTGGGGTAGGGAAACCTTATCTTTATCTAGGAATCATTCGGTGTGAAAATTAGCGAATGGTATCATAGCCAAACTATCACCACTGGCTTGAAGGTAATCAAGAAGAGGTAGTCACTTGATGAACAAGGAGGCCAGTGGCGATCTGCTGAGATTTAGACCAATATCTATAAAAATGAAGCGGAATTTCTCTCTCGTCGAATTTACGACAACAGAGATGATTACAATTTCGACAGTGTAAACTATCCCTTTCCGGACAGTAATATTTCAGTGGGACCTGCATATGGCGTATACATATCTCGCCTAGTAGCATTTCCTAGATCCTGTGTTAAATGTGACGATTTTAATCAACGCCAAAAACAAGGCTATACCATCAAATGCCTCAACTCAAAGTTTCACAAATTTGGCGATACTTATCGCTTGCTGATGGCAATATACGAGCGTTGCGAGTAAGAGTTGTGATGTTACGTTTCGTAACTCATGTCCAATTCCGCTTAACCCGGGGCTAGGTGCCGTATGAAACCATGTATTTCTATGTCCGCATAGTGTTCATATGAACAGTCACAATTAAAGCGTGACAAATACATCATTCTCTAGATAACGACTCATTAATCATATGTATTAATAATACTGATCAGCGATACGGATTTGATGTTTTTGGAACTACATGATATCTTGGCGGCATCATTGAAAACTGTTGACCGCTCTCTCTACAATGTGGTCATTTCTCAATTATTTTATGATAAAATAAACAAGTTACGCTTGATTCTGTGATTTTAAAGATTTTTGGCCGATGAATTTTTAGTCTCACAATGAAAACCATAGGGATTACGAAAATCTAAATTAAGCAAATTGTTTCAGTTTTGGTTAACCGACTATGGAGAAAGGTTGGCTACTGAATTCCATTATTCCACAAGTCACTTTAATCCTATGAATCAAATCTATTCAATACATTTATAACATTAGAAAAAAATATTGTGAGTATTTTGAGTCCCTGAAGACTAATCAGCCCCAACATTTGTAACATTTTTATCAGTCTGCCTTTCATTCATACGGTAAACATGTACCGATTTTGTTTTGAAATCCTGCAATCCAATGAGAAATGTATATCTTCCAATATATTTTGGAAGAGATAGGTTTTGCCTTCAAATCGTAAAAATATTTCGAAACGTTTACTAACATTAGTATAATTTTATTCATGATAATATTCGTGCTATTTCCTCGGTTGTATCTATAACCGAATCCATCTTGGGTACATTTTACATTATGTGGAGACAAAAACAATTGCACCAACTTATGTTTTATTCGTATTTATTCATATTATATAAATGTAAGGGCAAAAACATGCATTACCCAAGATGTGAAATGCTTTCATTTCCACCAGCCGTCTACCGGTACCATAACTAAACTATTCTAAAAGTATTAAAAAAACATCACATTCCAGAACCACGTGAAGGCTGACCGTTCACAAGCGGAACGTTTATGTTACCTGTATATATTGGCGGGTTATATTGGATTCTTTGTACAGCCGGTCTATTCCTTTTGTGTCTCAATGACATATTAAGATATAGAGGAGTATTGAAGCGAAACTCCTTCTTTGTGTGCCAGGCTTGAAAAACACGCTTTACGTCTCTTTTCTAATTCTCACAGTCCACTTCTCTTAATTCAAAATATAAATGGATATCACATGATGGCGAATTTGATAAGTGTTTTCAGTAAAAAAAGTATTGTGGATACAGAGAACTTTTTATGGAAAGGATAAAAAAACGGGCGTGTGTGGGATCTACAGGTGTCTGACCTAGAATTTTAAGCATTGACGTGGCATTTGTGATCTAGTACGCATTGTGACACCTGTCAGCAGAAACCATCTATCAACTTGTTATGCTCCTATTGACTGTTATTTGAAAACACGCGATTCTTGGAAAGCAATACTTTTCCGCGAAAACTTTTGTGTCAAAACTGAAGAAAACCCTATGAGCACGTTATCCACTACATAGAGCATCTCTCCTGCACCAGTGAGCAGGGAGTATGGCCACACCCTCCTTCCTCCCGAATAAAAAAAGCCTTTTTCAATAATGATCTTTCAATGCACAGTCGGTATTTGTACCAATGTCGCTCAGTATTGCAGTTTTAGTACTCAGTTCAATTGGGCAGATTTCAGATAATATATTTCTGTGACGTTCTTTGGGAGACAATGAATACGTGATTGGGATATTAAAATATTTGAAACAGGCATGAATACGTGTTGGAGTATAAAACCTTGGCGTCGGCTTTCAGCCCATTTCATCCAGCCAGTTTCTACGTTCCCACTTCGAATCTGCCTTGATTTATCTGATTCCCATCAGTGTTCAAATTCCGAGGTCTAAGTTTCACCTACGAATATTCGACGAACCAATCAGAACCAACACACGGATTGTGTGTAGAATGACGTCATCCTCAAGTAGTGGCGTCCTTTCTCCTAATATGGTGTTTCTATTAGCCCCTATATAGGTCACCCAATCAATAACGCGCTTCTATATGATACATTTCGAAATTCAAATGTTATCGAGGTCAGTGACGTCTCGAGTCTATTTATAAATTCTTTGAACATTGAAGGTGACCAGATATATCAAGGAAAGTTCGAAGTGAAAACGTAGAAATTGTCTTGATAAAATGAAGATGCTTTCAGCCAGTCATTGAGTCTCATTGAGTCATTGCTTTCGGAATACTATTCTTCACGATATGAAGATATGGACGTGATAGGAATATCAAGCGTGTCAACTATGACCCCAAAAACTACGTGTTGGCAAGCTGCTCACACTGATTACAAATCGCTGCACGTTTTCATTGGCAATGACCTTGAATGACCTAACTTCCGTTACAAGCGTCTAGTCCGTCATTCAATATTCAGCCGTCGTCCATTAACGAATATCCGCGTCCATATTCCAAAGACCTATTCCATATCCATATAACAGTATTAGCACCAAATTCAAAAAGACAATCATAGTATAGGCCTACATAAACACAGGCTAGTTTCCTGCAAGAGAGAAGCGATCAACACTTTTCCATGATGCCGACAAGGCATCATGATGTTTCAAAAATATAAAATCAGTATCGCTGATCAGTATTCTTAATCCATAATAATCGTTGTAAAGTCATTATCTAGAGAATGGTGTATCTCAGTCACGCTTTGATTGTGACTGTTCATATGAGCACCATGAGGAT
>JAVTVY010050693.1:0-28062 GCA_036873755.1 Hanleya hanleyi | reverse complement strand
ATCAGGTTCAAGAGAACAAACGCTTGCAATATGGATAAGGTTTATCACAAAATTCGTGTGTTCATATTCCAACAACTTTGATTGGTCGATGGTGGCCATCTTTTTTAACGGATGAAGTTTTTATCTCTAAGAATGAGAGAACTCAATCCATTGATCATGTGTACCAAGTTTCACAACGATCGGAGCAGCGGTTTCAGAAGAGAAGATCGATGAAAGTTTGGAGCTAAATTCAATATGGCCGCCAAATCGTTCAGCCAATCGAAAATATTTGCTTTCAGTGCAACAGACCATGGCCTTCCCGATATATCGCAGTGACCTAGAAATCCGTATCTATCAGGGTTCAAGAGAATAAGCCGTTGCAAAATTGACAAAGTTTTTCACAGAATTCAATATGGCGGCCAAACCACGTGACCTATGAGCAAATTTTTTGCATATTCGTGATCGCCATGTCCTATAACATACATTTCATAACTTTTTCGGTCAAAATCCGTTACTTGAAAATCCGACCATTTTGATTGGTCGATGGTGGCCATCTTTTTTAACGGATGAACTTTATAAGTCATAATATTGGAGAACTCTGTCCATTGATCATGTGTACCAAGTTTCACAATGATCGGAGCAGCGGTTTCAGAAGAGAAGATCGTTGAAGGTTTGGCGCTAAATCCAATATGGCCGCCAAACCATTCAGCCAATCGAAAATATTTGCTTTCAGTGCAACAGACCATGGCCTGCCCGATATATCGCAGTGACCTAGAAATCCGTATCTATCAGGGTTCAAGAGAATAGGCCGTTGCAAAATTGGCAGAGTTTTTCACAGAATTCAAGATGCCGGCCAAACCACGTGACCTAGGAGCACAATTTTTGCATATTCGTGATCGCCTTGTCCTATAACATATATTTCATAACTTTTCCGGTCAAAATCCGTTACTTGAAAATCCGACCATTTTGATTGGTCGATGGCGGCCATCTTTTTTAACGGATGAACTTTATAAGTCATAATATGGGAGAACTCTGTCCATTGATCACATGTACCAAGTTTCACAGCGATCGGTTCAGCGGTTTCAGAGGAGAAGATGGTTGAAGGTTTTAAGCTTAATCCAAGATGGCCGCCAAGGCATCTGACCAATCAGAATCAACTTAGTTCAAACATTAGATCTCATCCCCCAGAACATATCCTGTAAGTTTGGTCTTAATCCACCGCATCGTTCTTGAGATATCTGCAGTGCAAAATCATGTGGAATAATAATAATAATTGGAGCTGCGAGCAGCATCGAGCCGGGGACCAGGTCTACACAGGGCCTAGTATCCAGGCCTATGCCGGAATGTGACCGACAAACCGTTCAGCTAATCGACAGTATTTTGCATACAGTGCAACAGACCATAGCCTTCCCAATATATCTCAGCAACCTGGTAATCTGTACCTATCAAGGTTCAAGAGAACAAACGCTTGCAATATGGATAAGGTTTATCACAAAATCCGTGTGTTCATATTCCAACAATTTTGATTGGTCGATGGTGGCCATCTTTTTTAACGAATGAAGTTTTTACCTCTAAGAATGAGAGAACTCAATCCATTGATCATGTGTACCAAGTTTCACAACGATCGGAGCAGCGGTTTCAGAAGAGAAAGGTTTGGCGCTAAATCCAATATGGTCGCCAAACCATTAAGCCAATCGAAAATATTTGCTTCCAGTGCAACAGACCATGGCCTTCCCGATATATCGCAGTGACCTAGAAATCCGTATCTATCAGGGTTCAAGAGAATAAGCCGTTGCAAAATTGGCAAAGTTTTTCACAGAATTCAAGATGGCGGCCAAACCACGTGACCTAGGAGAAAAATCTGTGCATATTCGTGATCGCCATGTCCTATAACATATATTTCATAACTTTTCCGGTCAAAATCCGTTACTTGAAAATCCGACCATTTTGATTGGTCGATGGTGGCCATCTTTTTTAACGGATGAACTTTATAAGTCATAATATTGGAGAACTCTGTCCATTGATCATGTGTACCAAGTTTCACAATGATCGGAGCAGCGGTTTCAGAAGAGAAGATCGTTGAAGGTTTGGCGCTAAATCCAATATGGCCGCCAAACCATTCAGCCAATCGAAAATATTTGCTTTCAGTGCAACAGACCATGGCCTTCCCGATATATCGCAGTGACATAGAAATCCGTATCTATCAGGGTTCAAGAGAGTAAGCCGTTGCAAAATTGGCAAAGTTTTTCACAGAATTCAAGATGTCGGCCAAACCACGTGACCTAGGAGCAAAATTTTTCATATTCGTGATCGCCTTGTCCTATAACATATATTTCATAACTTTTCCGGTCAAAATCCGTTACTTGAAAATCCGACCATTTTGATTGGTCGATGGCGGCCATCTTTTTTAACGGATGAACTTTATAAGTCATAATGTGGGAGAACTCTGTCCATTGATCATGTGTACCAAGTTTCATAGCGATCGGTTCAGCGGTTTCAGAGGAGAAGATCGTTGAAGGTTTTAAGCCTAATCCAACATGGCCGCCAAGGCATCTGACCAATCAGAATCAACTTAGTATATGCATTAGATCTCATCCCCCAGAACATATCCTGTAAGTTTAGTCTTAATCCACCGCATCGTTCTTGAGATATCTGTGGCGCAAAATCATGTGGAATAATAAGAATAATCCGAACGATTTCAATAGGGGACCTAGGCCCTCCGGACCTGGTCCCCTAATAATTGGAACTGCAGAGCAGTAGCTACCGGGGACCAGGTTAGCATGGGACATAACGTCTCTCCCATGGGTTCTAACTATCACGCCAACGATCTTCTGGTGCACATGCTCCCTCTACTCCACACATGCGCAGTCGACATATTATACTCTAGGACAAATGCCCGGTTCAAGGGCTCTCGTTTAGTGAAAACCCTCTGCCTCTCGCCCCACGGAATGTTTCACCTCAATCCAATATGGCCGCCAAACCGTTCAGCCAATCGAAAATATTTCCTTTCAGTGCAACAGACCATGGCCTTCCCGATATATCGCAGTGACCTAGAAATCCGTATCTATCAGGGTTCAAGAGAATAAGCCGTTGCAAAATTGGCAAAGTTTTTCAAAGAATTCAAGATGGCGGCCAAACCACGTGACCTATGAGCAAACTTTTTGCATATTCGTGATCGCCATGTCCTATAACATATATTTCATAACTTTTCCGGTCAAAATCCGTTACTTGAAAATCCGACCATTTTGATTGGTCGATGGCGGCCATCTTTTGTAACGGACGAACTTTGAAAGTCATAATATGGGAGAACTCTGTCCATTGATCATGTGTACCAAGTTTCACAGCAATCGGTTCAGCGGTTTCAGAGCAGAAGATCGTTGAAGGTTTTAAGCTTAATCCAAGATGGCCGCCAAGGCATCTGACCAATCAGAATCAACTTAGTATATGCATTAGATCTCATCCCCCAGAACATATCCTGTAAGTTTGGTCTTAATCCACCGCATCGTTCTTGAGATATCTGCAGTGCAAAATCATGTGGAATAATAATAATAAATATAGCAGCAAGCTGCAATCCTCGGGTTGCAAGCACACATCGCCGCCATTGAACCAACAACATTAGTTTTAGACCTGGAAGTGACCCTATTTGGCAAAACATCATTTGTTTCATTTTAGATCTAACTTACACAGTTACCACTGAAGAACAATCCGTCAATTCACAAATTTGGGTGATCTTCGTCTGAGAATAGCGGGAAAACTATTGAAGCTAGGTGGAAACAGTTGACATATTTCCGAAAGCGATGCTCCTGGACAATATAATGCAAAAAAGTGCACCTGTACCTCTCATAGTTCCAGAGTTATAACCTGTACAAGATGTGTTCAGTTTCTGACAAAATTCAAAATGGCGGCCAAACCACGTGACCTAGAAGGAAAATTTTTGCATATTCGTGATCGCCAGATGGTAATGCATACGTGTAGTCACTTTCCCCATCCAAATCCGTTATTTGAAAATCCGACAATTTTGATTGGTCAATGGCGGCCATTTTGTTTTACGGAGCAAATTTTCAAATCGTAATCTGAGAGCCCCAGGTCCATAGGTCAGGTGTACCAAGTTTCGAGTCAATCGACCCAGTGGTTCCAGAGGAGAAGATCTTGGAATGTTTTTGGGTAAATCCAAGATGGCCGCCAACGATTCTGACCAATGGGCTTCTTCTTAGGGTATGCATTAGATCGAAAGAGCCCCAACCACCATGTAAAGTTTCAGCTTCGACGATGCAGTAATATTGATTTTAGAGAATGGACACAATCTGGCGGAAAGAAAAAGAATAATAAGAATACCAATAATAAGAGGTTTGCACGCCTCTGGCTTGCAACCCTAATAATTGGAGCTGCAAGCAGCATCGAGCCGGGGACCAGGTCTACACAGTGCCTAGTATCCAGGACTATGCCGGAATGTGACCGCCAATTGCCTTCACAAAATATCTCAGCAGCCTTGTAATCAGGTTCAAGAGAACAAACGCTTGCAATATGGATAAGGTTTATCACAAAATTCGTGTGTTCATATTCCAACAATTTTGATTGGTCGATGGTTGCCATCTTTTTCAACGGATGAAGTTTTTATCTCTAAGAATGAGAGAACTCAATCCATTGATCATGTGTACCAAGTTTCACAACGAACGGAGCAGTGGTTTCAGAAGAGAAGATCGTTGAAGGTTTGGCGCTAAATCCAATATGGCCGCCAAACCATTCAGCCAATCGAAAATATTTGCTTTCAGTGCAACAGACCATGGCCTTCCGATATATCGCAGTGACCTAGAAATCCGTATCTATCAGGGTTCAAGAGAATAAGCCGTTGCAAAATTGGCAAAGTTTTTCACAGAATTCAAGATGGCGGCCAAACCACGTGACATAGGAGCAAAATTTTTGCATATTCGTGATCACCATGTCCTATAACATATATTCATAACTTTTCCGATCAAAATCCGTTACTTGGAAATTCGACCATTTTGATTGGTTGATGGCGGCCATCTTTTTTAAGCGATGAACTTTATGAGTCATAATGTGGGAGAACTCTGTCCATTGATCATGTGGACCAAGTTTCACAACGACCGAAGCAGCGGTTTCAGAAGAGAAGATCATTCAAGGTTTGGAGCTAAATCCAATATGGCCTCCAAACCATTCAGCCAATCGAAAATATTTGCTTTCATTGCAACAGACCATGGCCTTCCCTACATATCGCAGTGACCTAGAAATCCGCATCTATCAGGGTTCAAGAGAATAAGCCGTTGCAAAATTGGCAAAGTTTTTCACAGAATTCAAGAAGGCGGCCAAACAACGTGACCTGGGAGCGAAATTTTTGCATATTCGTGATCGCCATATCCTATAACATATATTTCATAACTTTTCCGGTCAAAATCCGTTACTTGAAAATCCGACCATTTTGATTGGTCGATGGCGGCCATCTTTTTTAACGGACGAACTTTAAAAGTCATAATATGGGAGAACTCCGTCCATTGATCATGTGTACCAAGTTTCACAGCAATCGGTTCGGCGGTTTCAGAGCAGAAGATCGTTGAAGGTTTTAAGCTTAATCCAAGATGGCCGCCAAGGCATCTGACCAATCAGAATGAACTTAGTATATGCATTAGATCTCATCCCCCAGAACATATCCTGTAAGTTTGGTCTTATTCCACCGCATCGTTCTTGAGATATCTGCAGTGCAAAATCATGTGGAATAATAATAATAAATATAGCAGCAAGCTGCAATCCTCGGGTTGCAAGCACACATCGCCGCCATTGAACCAACAACATTAGTTTTAGACCTGGAAGTGACCCTATTTGGCAAAACATCATTTGTTTCATTTTAGATCTAACTTACACAGTTACCACTGAAGAACAATCCGTCAATTCACAAATTTGGGTGATCTTCGTCTGAGAATAGCGGGAAAACTATTGAAGCTAGGTGGAAACAGTTGACATATTTCCGAAAGCGATGCTCCTGGACAATATAATGCAAAAAAGTGCACCTGTACCTCTCATAGTTCCAGAGTTATAGCCTGTACAAGATGTGTTCAGTTTCTGACAAAATTCAAAATGGCGGCCAAACCACGTGACCTAGAAGGAAAATTTTTGCATATTCGTGATCGCCAGATGGTAATGCATACGTGTAGTCACTTTCCCCATCCAAATCCGTTATTTGAAAATCCGACAATTTTGATTGGTCAATGGCGGCCATTTTGTTTTACGGAGCAAATTTTCAAATCGTAATCTGAGAGCCCCAGGTCCATAGGTCAGGTGTACCAAGTTTCGAGTCAATCGACCCAGTGGTTCCAGAGGAGAAGATCTTGGAATGTTTTTGGGTAAATCCAAGATGGCCGCCAACGATTCTGACCAATGGGCTTCTTCTTAGGGTATGCATTAGATCGAAAGAGCCCCAACCACCATGTAAAGTTTCAGCTTCGACGATGCAGTAATATTGATTTTAGAGAATGGACACAATCTGGCGGAAAGAAAAAGAATAATAAGAATACCAATAATAAGAGGTTTGCACGCCTCTGGCTTGCAACCCTAATAATTGGAGCTGCAAGCAGCATCGAGCCGGGGACCAGGTCTACACAGTGCCTAGTATCCAGGCCTATGCCGGAATGTGACCGCCAATTGCCTTCACAAAATATCTCAGCAGCCTTGTAATCAGGTTCAAGAGAACAAACGCTTGCAATATGGATAAGGTTTATCACAAAATTCGTGTGTTCATATTCCAACAACTTTGATTGGTCGATGGTGGCCATCTTTTTTAACGGATGAAGTTTTTATCTCTAAGAATGAGAGAACTCAATCCATTGATCATGTGTACCAAGTTTCACAACGATCGGAGCAGCGGTTTCAGAAGCGAAGATCGTTGAAGGTTTGGCGCTAAATCCAATATGGCCGCCAAACCGTTCAGCCAATCGAAAATGTTTACTTTCAGTGCAACAGACCATAGACTTCCCGATATATCGCAGTGACCTAGAAATCCGTATCTATCAGGGTTCAAGAGAATAAGCCGTTGCAAAATTGGCAAAGTTTTTCACAGAATTCAAGATGGCGGCCAAACCACGTGACCTAGGAGCAAAATTTTTGCATATTCGTGATCACCATGTCCTATAACATATATTCATAACTTTTCCGATCAAAATCCGTTACTTGGAAATTCGACCATTTTGATTGGTTGATGGCGGCCATCTTTTTTAAGCGATGAACTTTATGAGTCATAATGTGGGAGAACTCTGTCCATTGATCATGTGGACCAAGTTTCACAACGACCGAAGCAGCGGTTTCAGAAGAGAAGATCATTCAAGGTTTGGAGCTAAATCCAATATGGCCGCCAAACCATTCAGCCAATCGAAAATATTTGCTTTCATTGCAACAGACCATGGCCTTCCCTACATATCGCAGTGACCTAGAAATCCGTATCTATCAGGGTTCAAGAGAATAAGCCGTTGCAAAATTGGCAAAGTTTTTCACAGAATTCAAGATGGCGGCCAAACAACGTGACCTGGGAGCGAAATTTTTGCATATTCGTGATCGCCATATCCTATAACATATATTTCATAACTTTTCCGGTCAAAATCCGTTACTTGAAAATCCGACCATTTTGATTGGTCGATGGCGGCCATCTTTTTTAACGGACGAACTTTAAAAGTCATAATATGGGAGAACTCCGTCCATTGATCATGTGTACCAAGTTTCACAGCAATCGGTTCGGCGGTTTCAGAGCAGAAGATCGTTGAAGGTTTTAAGCTTAATCCAAGATGGCCGCCAAGGCATCTGACCAATCAGAATGAACTTAGTATATGCATTAGATCTCATCCCCCAGAACATATCCTGTAAGTTTGGTCTTATTCCACCGCATCGTTCTTGAGATATCTGCAGTGCAAAATCATGTGGAATAATAATAATAATAAGAATTGGAACAACCACGTGACCTATGAGCAAAATTTTTGCATATTCGTGATCGCCATGTCCTATAACATATATTTCATAACTTTTCCGGTCAAAATCCGTTACTTGAAAATCCGACCATTTTGATTGGTCGACGGCGGCCATCTTTTTTAACGGATGAACTTTAAAAGTCATAATATGGGAGAACTCTGTCCATTGATCATGTGTACCAAGTTTCACAGCAATCGGTTCAGCGGTTTCAGAGCAGAAGATCGTTGAAGGTTTTAAGCTTAATCCAAGATGGCCGCCAAGGCATCTAACCAATCAGAATCAACTTAGTATATGCATTAGATCTCATCCCCCAGAACATATCCTGTAAGTTTGGTCTTAATCCACCGCATCGTTCTTGAGATATCTGCAGTGCAAAATCATGTGGAATAATAATAATAATAATTGGAACTGCAGAGCAGTAGCTACCGGGGACCAGGTTAGCATGGGACATAACGTCTCTCCCATGGGTTCTAACTATCACGCTCTACATCTGGTGCGCATGCACTCTACTCCACACATGCGAAGTCGATACATTATACTCTAGGACAAATGAGAACTCAATCCATTGATCATGTGTACCAAGTTTCACAACGATCGGAGCAGCGGTTTCAGAAGAGAAGATCGTTGAAGGTTTGGCGCTAAATCCAATATGGTCGCCAAACCATTCAGCCAATCGAAAATATTTGCTTTCAGTGCAACAGACCATGGCCTTCCCGATATATCGCAGTGACCTAGAAATCCGTATCTGTCAGGGTTCAAGAGAATAAGCCGTTGCAAAATTTGCAAAGTTTTTCACAAAAATCAAGATGGCGGGCAAACCACGTGACCTGGGAGCAAAATTTTTGCATATTCGTGATCGCCATGTCCGATAACATATATTTCATAACTTTTCCGGTCACAATTCGTTACTTGAAAATCCGACAATTTTGATTGGTCGATGGCGGCCATCTTTTTTAACGGATGAACTTTTTTAACGGATGAGCCATAAACTGGGAGAGCTCTGTCCATTGATCATGTGTACCAAGTTTCACAACGATCGGTTCAGCGGTTTCAGAGGAGAAGATCGTTGAAGGTTTTAAGCTTGATCCAAGATGGCCGCCAAGGCATCTGACCAATCAGAATCAACTTAGGAGGTTCATTAGATCTCATCCCTCAGAACATATCCTGTAAGTTTGGTCTTAATCCACCTCATCGTTCTTGAGATATCCGTGACACAAAATCATGTGGAATAATAATAATAAGAATTGGAACTGCAGAGCAGTAGCTACCGGGGACCAGGTTAGCATGGGACATAACGTCTCTCCCATGGGTTCTAACTATCACGCTCTACATCTGGTGCGCATGCACTCTACTCCACACATGCGAAGTCGACACATTATACTCTAGGACAAATGAGAACTCAATCCATTGATCATGTGTACCAAGTTTCACAACGATCGGAGCAGCGGTTTCAGAAGAGAAGGTCGTTGAAGGTTTGGCGCTAAATCCAATATGGTCGCCAAACCATTCAGCCAATCGAAAATATTTGCTTTCAGTGCAACAGACCATGGCCTTCCCGATATATCGCAGTGACCTAGAAATTCGTATCTGTCAGGGTTCAAGAGAATAAGCCCTTGCAAAATTGGCAAAGTTTTTCACAGAATTCAAGATGGCGGCCAAGCCACGTGACCTAGCAGCAACATTTTTGCATATTTGTCATCGCCATGTCCTATAACATATATTTCATAACTTTTCCGGTCAAAATCCGTTACTTGAAAATTCGACCATTTTGATTGGTTGATAGCGGCCATCTTTTTTAACCGATGAACTTTATGAGTCATAATGTGGGAGAACTCTGCCCATTGATCATGTGTACCAAGTTTCACAACGACCGAAGCAGCAGTTTCAGAAGAGAAGATCGTTGAAGGTTTGGAGCTAAATCCAATATGGCCGCCAAACCATTCAGCCAATCGAAAATATTTGTTATCAGTGCAACAGACCATGGCCTTCCCGACATATCGCAGTGACCTAGAAATCCGTATCTATCAGGGTTCAAGAGAATAAGCCGTTGCAAAATTGGCAAAGTTTTTCACAAAAATCAAGATGGCGGGCAAACCACGTGACCTGGGAGCAAAATTTTTGCATATTCGTGATCGCCATGTCCGATAACATATATTTCATAACTTTTCCGGTCAAAATTCGTAACTTGAAAATCCGACAATTTTGATTGGTCGATGGCGGCCATCTTTTTTAACGGATGAACTTTAAAAGTCATAATCTGGGAGAGCTCTGTCCATTGATCATGTGTACCAAGTTTCACAGCCATCGGTTCAGCGGTTTCAGAGGAGAAGATCGTTGAAGGTTTTAAGCTTGATCCAAGATGGCCGCCAAGGCATCTGACCAATCAGAATCAACTTAGTATATACATTAGATCTCACCTCCCAGAACATATCCTGTAAGTTTGGACTTAATCCGTCAGCTCGTTTCTGAGATATCATCGACACAAAATCATGTGGAATAATAAGAATAATTGGAACTGCAGAGCAGTAGCTACCGGGGACCAGGTTAGCATGGAACATAACGTCTCTCCCATGGGATGGGTTCTTACTATCACGCTCTACATATGGTGCGCATGCACTCTCTATCTCTAAAATTCAAGATGGCGACCAAACCACGTGATCTAGTAGCAAAATTTTTGCATATCTGTGATCGTCATGTCATATAATATCTATTTCATAACTGTTCCGGTCAAAATCCGTTACTTGAAAATCCGACCATTTTGATTGGTCGTTGGTGGCCATCTTTTTTAACGGATGAACTTTATAAGTCATAATGTTGGAGAACTCTGTCCATTGATTATGTATGCCAAGTTTCATACGGATCGGAGCAGCGGTTTCAGAAGAGAAGGTCGTTGAATGTTAGGCGCTAAATCCAATATGGCCGCCAAACCATTCAGCCAATCGAAAATATTTGCTTTCAGTGCAACAGACCATGGCCTTCCCGATATATCGCAGTGACCTAGAAATCCGTATCTATCAGGGTTCAAGAAAATAAGCCATTGAAATTTTGCAAAGTTTTTCACAGAATTCAAGATGGCGGCCAAACCACGTGACCTAGGAGGAAAATTTTTGCATATTCTTGATCGCCTTGTCCTATAACATATATTTCATAACTTTTCCGGTCAAAATCCGTTACTTGAAAATCCGACCATTTTGATTGGTCGATGGCGGCCATCTTTTTTAACGGATGAACTTTATAAGTCATAAAATAGGAGAACTCTGTCCATTGATCACATGTACCAAGTTTCACAGCGATCGGTTCAGCGGTTTCAGAGGAGAAGATGGTTGAAGGTTTTAAGCTTAATCCAAGATGGCCGCCAAGGCATCTGACCAATCAGAATCAACTTATTTCAAACATTAGATCTCATCTCCCAGAACATATCCTGTAAGTTTGGTCTTAATCCACCGCATCGTTCTTGAGATATCTGCAGTGCAAAATCATGTGGAATAATAATAATAATAATAATAATAACTAGAACTGCAAGCAGTTATGATGGCTTCCATATCTAGACTGTTGTTGCAGTTGCGATAACAATGTTGCATGCGCAGATATCTATGGTGTACGTTTAGCAGCCCTCTGGTCATCCTGCGGGACGTGCAGGCTCATTCACTCCACTGTTGGAAACATGACAAAAATTCAAAAATGGATTTTGAGCTTCAAAAAACACTTTTTCTTGGTCAGCAGCACGCGGGGAACACGTTTCTGGCCTTTGTTTGCGCCCTAGATGGCTCCTTCATCGAACCGGAAATGTTAGTACGTTGAAATAGGTACAGAAAACGCTCCCTGGAGTCCAGACAATGACTTGAATGGAGAAAGTTAAGCTTGGAAATTAGTCGGCCGGAGATAGCGCTTCTCACAGTATGCTTTTGTTAAGTATAGTTTCAGCCATAAGCTCAGACCTACTCAAATGTCACGTTCTATAATACCTCTGAAACTAATAAATCGATCATGCTGAAATTTTATTGACATTATACCCGTAATACAGTGAGTATGTATGCCAAATATCAGAACAATCTGACTCGTCGTTTGTGTAATATCAAACAAAGGCACTTTTGACACATTATGCGATTTTTGGCAATCTTCGCTCGTCTATAACTCGAAAACTATCAGAGCTAGACTCTTAAACTTACAGTTTGAAAAATAGACTAGGATCTGGAGAATACAATGCAACAAACCAGAAGTCTGTATCTATCATGGTTCAGGAGATATAATCCTCTAAACTTTTAATATTTGTCAAATTATGTGATTTTTGTCATTATTTGAAAATACAAAATTCAAGATGGCGGCAAAACCACGTGACCTAGAAACTTAATTTTTGCATATTTCCCTTCGCCATATCATGTAGCATATATCTAGGTATTTGTCTGGTCAAAATCTGCTAATTTCAAATTTGACATTTGACCTATTTTGGTAGGTCACTTCTGGTCATTTTTTTCTACGCAGCAACTTCTCTTTCGCAAACTTGAACTGCCTGGGACTGCCAACCATATTTGCCAAATATTGAAACAATCGGCATGGTGGTTCTGAAGAAGAAGATATTTTAAGGTTTCAGATAAAATCTAAGATGGCGGCTGAAGCAATTGACCAATCAGAAACATTCAAAAGTATGCACTAGTTTTCAACCTGTTCTGTCAGTCTGTGAAGTTTCAGACTTGTCAGTCTGATAGCTTCTGAGAAAAATGAAAGACAAAAATCTGGCAGAATAATAATAATAATAACTAGAACTGCAAGCAGTTATAACGGCTTCCAAGTTTGAAACTGTCTGGTTTTATATAACACCCTTGCTAAGCAACATATATCCATTCAAATCTAACACTCTAAGCTGTAACCATCTCCCAAACCCTAGTTAGGTTTAGGGCCAGATTTGTCTTAGAAAGCTGGAGATTGGGAGCCTTAATAACAGAAACTCAGAAATGGGTTTAGAGCTTCAAAAATGATAGTCTTTTCCTAATAAAAATTCGTTTGGTCTGGCAGTCCAACACTAACTTGAGCCTTCATAAAGAGAAAAAATCAATACAATGTTGATGACTCCAAAAAAGACAAGACGAGTATGATGTTCATCATTCATCAAGTAAAATATATTTATTTCCAATGGGTAGAACATTGTGGCGTGTGATAATGAGACATCTACAGGTATCATCATCCAAATGTATTTGCATGTGCAAAATATCACATATAATAAGCCAACCAAATATTGAGCATATCACAGTTCAGCAGCTAACGATAATGTTACTTTGGTTGGATAGACACATATAATAAGTCAACCGAGTATTGAGCATATCGTAGTTCAGCAGCTAACCGTAATGTTACTTTGGTTGGATAGACACACATATAATAAGTCAACCGAGTATTGAGCATATCGCAGTTCAGCAGCTAACAGTAATGTTACTTAACAGTAATATTACATTGGTTGGATAGACACACATATAATAAGTTAACAGAGTATTGAGCATATCACAGTTCAGCAGCTAACAGTAATGTTACTTAACAGTAATGTTACTTTGGTTGGATAGACACACATATAATAAGTCAGCCGAGTATTGAGCATATCACAGTTCAGCAGCTAACCATAATGTTACTTTGGTTGCATAGACACACATATAATAAGTCAGCCGAGTATTGAACATATCACAGTTCAGCAGCTAACCGTAATGTTACTTTGGTTGCATAGACACACATATAATAAGTCAACCGAGTATTGATCATATCACAGTTCAGCAGCTAACAGTAATGTTACTTAACAGTAATGTTACTTTGGTTGGATAGACACGCATATAATAAGTCAACAAAGTATTGAGCATATCACAGTTCAGCAGCTAACAGCAATGTTACTATGGTTGGATAGACACACATATAATAAGTCAGCCGAGTATTGAGCATATCACAGTTAAGCAGATAAACGTAGTGTTACTTTGGTGAGATAGACACACATATAATAATTCAACCGTGTATTGAGCATATCGCAGTTCAGCAGCTAGCGGTAATGTTACTTTGACTGGATAGACACACATATAATACGTCAACCGAGTATTGAGCATATCGCAGTTCAGCAGCTAACTGTAATGTTACTTTGGTTGGCTAGACACACATGTAATAAGTCAACCGAGTATTGAGCATATCACAGTTCAGCAGCTAACAGTAATGTTACTTTGGTTGAATTCTACGCAGTTTAACCTCAATTTGCTCTGTTTATTTTTACATGAAATATCGACATGTTGCCTACAGACAACTGTCGCTAGTGTTGGAAGCTTTCCCTAGCCCCACTGGACAGTATCAAGGGTTTAAGTTACACTGATCTGTTCTAGAAGTGATCAAATGGTCAGAAAAGGTATGTGATATTAAATCTGCTGTGATTCCTGATGGCTTCCTGCCTATCCGGCCTTTCGTATGCGGCACACAGTGATGGTGGTTTGTCTGTGTTTGAAGTCTCATGACTGCTGGCCAAGGAATAGACGGCATTTCTCAGATGCTCAACATATTCTGAGAAATAGATAATAACTTGTACACTGTATGTATATATACTGAAGCTATGGAATGCTTACATCACATATTTGATAAATACAGTATTTTACCAGTTTCTGTCAAACATTCTATTTTGTTTAGGCCACAACTTATTTGCTTGGATTATGGGCATGTTTGAAGGAAAAAGTAGAGGAAAGCCGTGCATGTTGTAACAAGTATGCTGAAAATAACCAAGGGACATAACTCTGGAAATTGTAAACTGAGATGACTCGGTTTTAATATAGATTCTGGAGCACAAGAATATGGATGTGTAGAATGGGTTGGATATTTCTGGGGCAATCGTTCTAAAGATATCTTGGTAACAAGAAAGCTGTTATGGATGGACATACATCACGACAATACCCTTTGGGCAAATTTTGTCAAAGGGGTTAAAATCAAAAGACGGTATTAAACTTACTGTATGTGCGAGGTGCAATTATTTTCACTGTGTGTTCTCCTTTCTTGTACTTTGGACGGTTGATTTTGTACCTGGCAACACTTAGTTTAGTTTTATAACCTGGACTCTGACTAGGAATACATTTTCTGAATGTATTCATTGGAATGTAAAACATTGATTCATTCATTGTCTGTGTTCAGCTCTGAAAGAGCTGTTATCAACTTCAACTTTATTTTCCACACTGGTCACAATTCGTGACATAAGTGGTACAGATTGGTATATACATTTCGTGTGGAGGTGGTATCAATACAGTGGTTACAATAATACAAATACAATACAATTGGAATATACATAGATCACACAGTTACAACGCATAAAAGACAGATTTTCATTCACTTATGTACATATATGCATTCTTTGAAACATACTTCCATTTATACATTCTACATACAAATTATATGCCTCCAAGTAGAAGGTAAAATAGATTTTTTTTTCGACAAGTGAATTGATAATTACAGCACATGTAGCGTGCACTGTTGCCTTCGTCAATATGGATAATAAATATATATATTTCTATAATATACACATAATTAGCAAATAATTGGTCCGCATATCACTCTAATCGATTAAGGTCATCAAGCCATCATGCTCCTCCTCTGAATGAACCGAAAAGCCGAAAGTGTCAGAGAAGAGCTTGGGGCATCGGTGGACCTTGAGAAGTGCCACATTGGGTTATGAGATCATATCCACCCCGTTCCCATCCTATGGGATATAATCCCATAGGATGGGGGAGGTAGATATGGTCGACTAAAGTTGAATAACATACTTGTTCCCGTCCAGAATTTTCGTTGAAGTGCAAGGCAGAGAGTATGAGACTGAATAATAAAAATAACCTTAAACACTGATTAGCAGGCCTAAATTTAAGTACTATCATCAGGTTACGATAAAATCTACTCTGGTAACCTAGGGCAACCTATTGCATAATTATTATGCTGCTGTCCTATTTCTGGTCAGAACTTTGGAAACAGAAAATAGGTTACCACTGTTTTTAATATGTCAATCTTCAGGCAACCTGAAAACTAGTTTCCCCTTTAAATTGAGGTCTGATTAGAATTTACCTGTATAAATATACATGTATTACCAGTAATGCCAATCACAATAAAACGAAGTTATGTGAAACAGGAATAATTGATCGGGCTTGGTTTTGAAGAAGAGTTTGTCGCCTGTAACATTACTGACTCCTTGATAGAATGTGCAGCAGTTTGGGGCTCTTGCATTTAGTCTAGTAGTCTGATTAAATAATTACCGATTTTTCATTCCCTGATCAGAGAAGTGAAGCAGTTTGTGGGCGAAGTGATTTACCACAGCATGGTAGGACTCCAGACTTGAAGTCTGCTGCCCTGATGACAGCATTCTCACATCCTTCATTAGTGCCTTTTCAGTGAGAATCTCAACCAGCTTCTCTGTGCTTGCTTCATCTGTATAATCAAGAAAAATAATGTTGATGTTAGTTATAAGTTTGGTCTTTCTGTTGCATGGACACAGTATAATTAAAAACATAATTAGAATTATAATCGAATACGTTTTAAATAATTATTTAATGCCAGTTCTATCCGAAAATAGCAGCAAAAGAAAGTTCTGATCATGTCCTGTATTACACATATAATTTGACTTTCTTCCCAACATGACAAGAACCAACGTGCTAAAACAAAAACTTTATTAAAACGGGACTACATTTTTCAATGTAACTATTTAAACTCCATGTGCTTACTTGGTATCATCCACTTTTTCTTCCTTTCTCTGCCAGTCAGTCTGCGATGGCCACCCCTCGGATAAAGTTTATTTTCGTGTCGATGTATATTTTCGATGTTGTTGATGACCGACAAACACTTTGCCTCCATTATGTCTGCTTCGGCCCCTGGTGTTGAACTGGCCACCGAGTACAAATGGTTGGTAATGGACTTCTTCCAGGCGTTGACTTTGTCGCAACCTTTCTTCTTCAGTTTGTCGATCTTCTTTCCCAGTCCTACAATAACGTTTACAAAGTTGTAAATGCAACAAATACAACATTCACTTGTCAAAATAACACCAGGTAGTATTTAACATTCCTTTTCACATCATCTGACCAAATGAGATGTGGACGGATTAAATAGCTAATCTTGACAATCAAATCAACATGTCCAAACATAGACAAGAGTAATGTTGGTAGGGCTTCTATGAGATAATGTTTCAAATTGGTTAGAGAATGTAAAAAGCTGTAAAACTTTAGACAAGAGAGGTAATTAGTCTACTAAAGTAATTTTTAGTAAGCTAAAACTTAGTTGGGGAGAAGGAAGGAAGTTATTGTCCAAGTATATGTAGCATTATTTGAAACATGACCATTATACTCCTCCCCCAACCCAAATAGAAAAAAAGCACAAACTACACTTGCATTTTGCTGCATGCCAAACATCTAGCGAGTGTTTGATGCCTGGCTTCTTCTCGCGAAGGTGTTTTCTGATGGAGACATGGCGATCAGTTGTAATCAATATCATTGATTTTTAGTCCTGTCTCTTCAACAGCTGCTACAGCTCCCACCAACTCTTCCTTCTCCATGGCATTACTGCTCGTGACTTCTGTAACCTGAAATAATAGAATCAGATCCAAATAATCATACAGGCATATAAAAAGGGGCATAAGCCATAACTTCATAAAATATTGATCGAGAAGATGGAAACAATATCCAAAGCATTTCTGGTGTATAGTGATGCATGACCCCCATATTCGCTGAATTTTGCATTCGCATTCTGATTGGCAGGCCGAACAATGGCTGAAGCGCTCCATCAATGTACCCTCGTACACAAAGAAGACCTTTTGTTTCTGGGGCAAGTCACTCACTGGCGATATGTTAAAATCTATACAATGGCTTGGTTCGTTACTGGCTAAACTACTTTGATGTCAGTCTGAAATCGACGTCCGAAGTCAAAGTAAAAAGTGCAGGCTTGACATATCGGCATGCTAATTCAAGTCAGGCGCGTGGGATAGAATGTACGAGATTGCATGATAGAGACATCGACTCCAGAACTCATTTGAATCACCAAAAATGTCCAGGTAAACCCTCTGCAAGGATTTAGGCTTTACCTGGACTTGTGAAGATGGCCTATAATTGCAGATGTTCAAATATGAAATCAAGCACTCACATGTCAAAGGAACCATCATGGTCATCCTCCTCAGGCACGTAGTCCGAGTCGCCACATTCCACTGACTCCAGCGAGGCCATGGATTCATCGTCCGACTCCATCTCCTCATCACTAGCATCATCAGGCTCTTTGGGCGGTTTCAGGAGTTCACCCCGGGTCCCTGTGGATACCAGCTTTGGTTTGACTTGTTTTGGTTGTTTCGCATTCACCTGGACACCTGTATAATATGAATTTATATAAAAATATGAAAAGAGTACGGTAACAATTTTCATGCACATTTTGCATGTTGCGCGGGTCAGGCACAGATAACTTACTCGATAACCAAGACGACTTGAGCTATTATCCGCTATATCCCACTTAGGCTTCTGCACCTAACCCATTGTAATCTCTAACAAACTATATGCATTTATGCGAAGTATTTTCAGTACACAGACTGAACTAATATGAAACATAAAACAAGTATATTTAACATAAATTCACTACCTTTAGACTTTACATCAGGATATATCTGAACTGCAAAATCTGCCCTCGACAAGGCCCAATAGTTATCATCTTCAGATATTGGTAGATGTAGATATGAGTTTGAATAAGCATCAATATCCTGCAAAACCTGTTGAAATAGTAGAACAAAAGTATGTCACTCAAATTAAACTGACATTACACATATTGTACTGCATAATGTAGGCCTACCATACTTAAATGAGAAAAACAAAAATAAACCGTGTCTTTTAAAGTAAAAGTATTTGTATACACAAAATTGGAATCTACATAAAGGCTATATCTATTGTAGCTAAAAGCAGATAGAACTTTTCGAACAAACCAAATTTTTGTAAATTATATTTTATACCCTCATTCTTTCTGGAAGTGTGGAAGTTAGTACGTCAGCAAATCTGGGGTCGATATTGTCGAGGTCCACTTCGGTGGCACAGGGGACGATGGAAGCGCTGTGGGCCAAAACATCTAGGTGTTCACAGCGCTCGTCTGCAGGAACGGGCTGTCGCTTGCCGAGTTCACGAGGCCGGTCGTCCACGTATAACTCATGCACACCGGCAGGTTAAGGGATTGTCTGTTTTCTCCTTTTGATAGAGACTTATTTGCCTTGATGTTTGGAACAGTATCTTCTTTTAACTTAGGTGAATATCCACCTTGATCTTTGGAACAGCATCTTCTTTTAACTTAGGTGAATATCCACACATTCTTGCCACCTCTGTTGTTGTATAGCTGTCGTCGGTGAAGTGATCGGAACAAACGTGAGACCATTTCGTGGGCTTCCCCACACTTTCGTGTTTTGCACAAATTCGTCCAATTTCTTCCCAATTTTTCGTCATTTGGCCACTGGTGCAACTTGAAACCATCGATTCATTTGAATTTGTATATATTTCCCCGTACTTTCCAACACGATGAACTTAGAAATCTTTCGAACATTCTGTCACGAAAAAATATTAAATGAAAATGCGAGCTATATGTTAATGGGATTCAAAACTTCATTAGTATGCTTAATATCAGTATTATATAAACATATAAACGTTTTTCACTGATACTAAATAACAAATATACATAATTCTGAGTAATGGGATTGATCATTATGGAAGTTAAATATGTACAGATTGCAATTCATATTCTGATTCTATCGTTAATCAATTCGCGTTTTACGTTTAACTATCAATTTACTGAGTAATTGGATTGATCATTATGATAGGTAAACCTGCAAATTTGAACTATATACATATTACAATTCATATTGTGATTCTATCTGTAATTCTATTCTGTAATTCTATTCTGATATTCTATTCTGTAATTCTATCCGTCAATCAATTCGCGTTCTTTCCAAGTTCCAAGTTTACGCTTAACGTTCATGTTCAATTTTTGCTGAAAATATTTGGAATACATATATCCAATATTTCTGATTCAATAAATAATGCCCAAGTATTAACCAATATATGTGGGACCAGGCATCTCCCTATGTAAATCCTAAACATACGTGATACCAAATCGTTTTTTACCGATTCAGATAATAAAAGTATGATAAATTGCATTTGTGAGATAAATGGCAATTCATATAATCTAAATCCATACTTCGATAAATACATCACTCAATATATTGAGGTAGTAAAAGAGCACATCCATAAATCTCATGAATACATGTGATACTACGTATAAGCTCTCAGGATAAATTCAGTGAATATACTTGTAAAAATTATACTAAATTGTATGAATATATAACATAGCAAAGAGATAGGCTGATATTGAGTAAAATTATATTTATAAATGTAAATATAATGGTTCATGGAATATACAATTATATAGCTCACAGATCGCTCTACAACACGGGCACTATTTTGATTGAATATTGCACATTTTAATATCCGGATAGAGATAAATATCCCTAATAAATTTATGAATTTGATTCAGCAAACGAATATGTCAGTTATGTATATACATCCCCATACATTTCATAAATTACTGTGAAGCTAAGTTCTGTGCATATTTCCGTTGATAAATATTAAACTAAATTGGTTTGCCATTGAAATTCAGGATATTGAACAAAATTCGATATGGACTAAAATCATATTTGCAATTCTATAAGTACGAAAATGAATTAGTATACATTTGATTCACCAAGCACACACATATATATATATATACATACACCATGATACATTCCATATGCCACCGTCAGAATTAATTCAATGAACAACTCCAATCATGAAAATTACATTAAATTGCATCAACATTTATGTGAATTTGAGTTAGGATAATTAAAAATTTGCTGATACTAAAATAATTGATATTTACAAATATACATGTGTGTATAATAGCTAGAATATGTAGATGTATACTGTTTACACATCATGTTGAAACAAACATATGTCAGTAGTAAACATCAATTCGCGATCTTCTCAAGTTTACGTTTAACGTTCATGTTCCATTTTTTGCTGCAAATTCATGTTCATAAAGTGTATACATTTTGTGCAATGTTTCATATTTGTCTGATTGTTATGTACAAGCATATAAAAATTATATCTTCAATAATATGTACAGGCTTATTCAATATGTGGAATACATATATCCAATATTTCTGATTCAATAAATAACGCCCAATTATTAACAAAATATATGCGGGACAAGGCATCTCAGTATGTAAATCGTAAACCTTCGTGATACCCAAATACTTTTTTTATCGATTGAGAACAACAAAGTATGACAAAATGCATTTGTAAGATAAATGACAATTCAAATAATTTAAATCCATACTTCAATAAAAACATCACACAATATATTGAGGTAGTAAAAGAGTACATCCATAAATATCATGATTATATGTGATACTATATATAAGCTCTCAGGATAAATTCTGTCAATATACTTGTGAAAATTATACTAAATTGTAATAACGATTTCAAAGAGATAGACAGGCTGATATTGAGTAAAATTATATTTATAAATGTAAATATTATGGATCATCGAATGTAAAAGTATACAGCTCACAGAGCGCTCTACTACAATTACACTATTTTGATTGAATATTGCACACGATAATATCAGGATAGCGATAATTATCCCGAATAACTTGATGAATTTGATTCAGCAAACGAATATCTCAATTATGTATATACATCCCTATACATTGCAAAAGTTACTGTGAAGCTAAGTTCTGTGCATACTTCCGTTTATAAATATTAAACTAAATTGGGTTGCCATCGAAATTCATGATATTGAGGAAAATTCGATAATATGGACTAAAATAATATTTGCAATTCTATAAGTACGAAAATGGATTATTATACATTTGATTCACGAAGCACACACATATATATACATACACCAAGCCACCGTTATAATTATTTCAATGAATAACTCCAATCATGAAAATTACATTAAATTGCATCAACATTTATGTGAATTTGAGTTAGGATAATTAAAAATTTGCTGATACTAAAATAATTGATATTTACAAATATACATGTGTATATAATAGTGAGAATATGTAAATGTATACCCTCTACACATCATGTTGAAACAAACATATGTCAGTAGTAAACATGAATCACTTGTCAAATAAAAGCTGTTTCAATTAAGTTAGAATTTAATTTCGACAGCTTCGTGGTAACTGAAATATGTTGGCAGAACAGTAACAGTGATGTTGTGAACGCCTTGAACATATACATGGTCAATCAAACTACCGCCTTCAGAGGTTGGCTCGTTTACACATTGTGTGTATCCATTCTCTGTCATGCACATTTCAATTGACGACGTACCCTGAGAAATATCTTGGTTGAAGTCTCCCATGACAATCTGTCGAGAAGCATTCTTTCTTATATCACCCAACAAGTTGTTCAGGTTCTTTATGAAAACATCTGCAGGATAGGATTGTGGTCTGTATATTACTACAACTACCAGATCCAATTGATGAAGGTAGAATGCCAAATGCTCAATGTTATGTACAGGCAGTGGTAATCGATCAAACTGTTCAGTTAACTTATGATACATTCCTACACCACCATGTGCCTGATGTTTCAGATTCCTGAATAGTGGCTCGGATTCGTCATAGCACTTTGATCTTGGTTCATGTTGCAACTTATAGTTATTCAGAATTGGAAGATGATCATCAGAAGACTCAGTAAGCCAGGTTTCAGTCAGGCAAATGAAGTCAGCCTCGGCAAATCTCTGGTCACATCTCAAGTTTTCAACATTGCATGGTAATCCTTCTATATTGTGTAGCATTATACACTTCAGGGATGTGCTTCTTTGATCTGTGTTTATAAACCTTGGCATCTTTTCCATTGCTGCTGCGACCTTGTCATTGCAATATATGGCATTTTCATCGAAATCTTGTATTGTAAGTCCATTCACGGAAGTTACACGACTTAGAGCTACATATGCTTGTCCTGGAGCAAATATACCGTTTAGTGACACCACAGCCTCTTCTACAGTTAATCCCTGTACTTTGTGTACGGTGCAAGCCCATGCAAGTTTTAGAGGAAACTGTCGTCTAACTCCACCCTGATTATTAACAGTGTCTTCCTGTGGTTCAATGGGAGTACTATCATTCGTCAATTCTGATCTGTTAGCTGATTGACTACGAAGCTTTGTTCCGATCTTCTTATGATCAAAAAGAACATATACAACCTTGGGAAAGGAGCCTGACGTTTGTTCAACATGGGTAACTATTCCAAAGACACCATTGGCCAATCCATCTGAAACATCAATATTCTTTGTGAGCATCACTCGTGCACCTTGAGCAATTGTGATAGACTGGGCCAGAGAAGTTCTTTGAACCCTAACATGATGACTTTTCCTTTTTTCTAGCTTCCCTGTTCTTGCATCTCGTGAGAAGTCTTGTGCTTCTATAAATATAGGATCCGTACACTTTGAATGAAGGGTGGTGAGATTGTATCTGTCGACCTGAACATTAGTTGCAAATATGTGCATGGCATCATTCTCTTCGCCAGTCTCACGGGCTCTCAGCAATTTGGCATCTTTTGCAACAAGAGATTTGCACTGCTTTTTAGTGCGAATGCGATTCAACGTTTCTGCAAACTGAGAATCTTCTCTCTGGCGCATGATCTCATGCAACTCTGCAATATAGAATGGCAGTTCATTCCAAAAATCTACCAAGTCATCGAATTTCTTATCACCAACTTCTGCACGTACGTACAATGATTGCGCTTTGACTGGTGGAAGTTGATAGAAATCTCCAACTGCTAGAATAGATACATTTCCAAATGGAACTTCACCTGCCTGTTTAATTTGTCGTAACCTTCCATGGATGTAATTGAGAAGTTTGTTGTCAACCATCGATATTTCATCAATGACAAGAATTTGCAAACTGCCCAACTTAGAGCGAAGGGTGTTTATTTTCTCATCACCTAGCATTACATAGGGAGGCCTCGTATCTGTTCCTATGGATAATGCACTGTGAATAGTCGATGCTCCGATACTGAAAGCTGCTACTCCTGTTAGGGCCGTTAGCATGACTGAAATATCATCTGGGTGTGTAAGTGTTCGAGATAAAATCCGGGTGGCTTCATAGTATATGCATTTTATCAAGTGAGATTTTCCAGTTCCAGCCCCGCCCGTCACAAACAGATGGAACGGGTCTGGGTTTTTACCATGTACCTTTTGTAAACACCAATGGCGTATTTTATAGAAAATATTGGACTGAGCATTGTTCAAAGACTGCAGCATGGGTAGGGCTTCGGTTCGTGATATCACGGATGAAGACACTTCTATTCGATTGTCAAGTCTATTTCCACCCAGTAAATCCGGAAAATCTTGTTCTTCCAGGTCATTCGGTCTTTGCTCAGCTCTTTCACTCTCCAATCTTTCTAACTCGGTTTCAGGACATATCAGAGCCCAAGCATCCTCCATAGGTCCACAGTTTTCCAGCATTTCTTCAGCTTTCTCTACTGAATCAGCTTCTTTCTCGAAGAGTACTCGATTCTGCTCAACTATAGATTTGACAGTCTGAACCTTACCACATACCGTGATTGCACCGGTGTCATAAAAATCTTCATATCTCTCAAATTTGGGTGGCTTCAACTGAGAATCAAGGCGATAAGGCAGAAAAAGTTGTAGTCTGCTTTGGTGGTATTTCTCTGGCGTTTTTGTTCTGGAAAAGCGAGCATACCTTACAACAGCTGGGTCTGTTCTTGATCTCTTCTGAACAAACCCGAGTCCATTCTGAAGTTTATGAACAGTACTTCTTTGCTCTTTAGATGCAGTGACTTCTGATTTTGACAGCACTCTATATTCTGAGGAAAAGCTAGCCAAACACATATTGTCAAATTCTTCTCCATTTGGACGTGCTTTATATCTGTCCATCAGACTAGTTGCCCAGATTTCCTCATTGCCTAAATCTGATTGATCGCATTTACTTTGAAGAGCATTCAGTGGTAAGCTCAGCCTAACAGAATCTACAGTTGGAATGAACTGTACTTTCCTGGATCCCTCTTTTAGTCTCAAGTTACAAGCTCTGTAAACAGCCTCCTGTGCACTCACTTCCCGATTGTGCAGGTATATACCTGCCCAGTTTCTTCATTGCCGCTTTGTTATCTGTATTACCTTCTGGGAAGGCTTCTCTTCGTGCACTTTCCAACAACATTCCCATTTCTCGCTCTGCTTTCGATATATAGGATACTATGTACACAATACAAGAGTATGCATCAAAGACATACTGTATGTCCATGTTCGCATTCCATGCACGGAGAAGATCAGGATTATACTGATTTATCCAAACATCTTGCGGGTTACGTTCCAAAACTAGATTTGGTTTCTTGGAAATGGTAGCGTAAGCTTGTTCAAAAATTTCTTGGGAAATTCCTAAGTCCATGAATAAATCATCAACTGTTCTGTACTCCGTGTCCTTATCTGTAAGTTGTTCCCTTACATTCTTGAGAATTTCTTCTGCCTTATCCCTGGTCATTTTATCTGACTGTCTTGGGTTGAGCGGGTCTGTGTCGTCTGTATTTTCCTCATCCTCATTTGTATCAGGGCGACTGATGAACGTTCGTTTTGACGTGGGTCTAGGGTATTGAAAACGGCAAGTTGTTCCCTTTTTCCGACAGGATTTCGAATGGTTTGAACTGTGCATTTGAACGAGAGTGACGATTTCATAGAGTTCGCCATCTGTCTCTGAATCTGGTAGCTTACAGGTGATGTACTTGTCGACAAATTCAGTTACAGTGTCGTCTTCATCTACATCAACTTTAGGTGCATTCTCAACCCAAAACAAGCAGTGTGTATGTGGAGAGCCACGTTGCTGAAACTCGACTCTGTAGAAATGATCAATTATTTTCCCAATAGGTTCAGCAGGTGACATGATAACATCTTTCAAGAAACAGTGAAACCTGTGGTCGAACATTCTGGCAACAGTTACAGGATTGCTCCTGAGAATCTCACTTTTCTCCGTCCAATCCAGCTCACAAGCTTTTCTGGTGTCTCCTTTCTGTCGCAAAATTGCTTCTAGAAATTCACTCCATCTAAAGTCTGCAGATGAAAATGAACAAAACCATGTTGGTATTCCAAGTTGACGCAACATTGCAAACAAGTCTTTCTGTGTAGCCTGCCAATATGGAGGAGTTCCTCGAATGGGCTTCAGAAATTTGTAACCCTCGTCGGATTTTAAGATGTCTTTTAATGGTTCTTTCTCTGTCAGCATTTTTGCTGTTATTTGTTTGTCACTCTGTTTTCCTTTGCGCTGTGCAATTGAGACACTATTCTTCACTTGTTCTACCTCGGACTTGAACTGAGAATAAAATATGAAATCTATATTCTTAGCAAATCGATTATCAGCATTCATTAAACGGCAATGAATATATCTGGACAATGATATCTTCTGTTCGCGTTCATCGCTGAAAGTTGCATTTCCACTTGGAAACAAAACTGGGAACGATTTTGCCTCATTTTCATGATCCATTAGCAATTGAATGGGTTTGTTTTGTTCTGCAGGCGCTAGACAGATGATGTCGTCAAAGTGCTGATCTAGAACTTCCTGTCCAATATCAATAGGCTGTAAACAGGTATCATGTAACATGCCTCGAAGTCTTTCTTCTGTCTCCTCTTCTGTATGTTCTGTTAAATCTGGTAAATCGTCTACCTCAACGTGTTCATCTTCATGGCGTTCACTAAGAGAATTTGCCCAATCTGTATTGAACTCTACATCTTTATATAATTCATTATTCCGTTGAAGGTAGTCCAGTGCATCTCTCAGATGAGCTGCATTAACAAATTGGTACTCATAATGACCCTTGAACGTTAGTTTCCTTTTCAATTTTACCCTGATGGTTTGATCATCAGCTTCACATCTTGGCAAACAATGGATTGTTTCACTTACATTCGATGGTACAGATACTACTGGGCCATGGACAGCGTTCTGTTTTCCCTTCGGCAGAGCTAATATTTTCATGAAAGGAATGTGTAACGCTATCAGGTGTTGTTCCAGTGAATTCAAACATTGTAGCTGTGGTGGAATAGACTCAACTCCCAAATTATTTGCGACAGCTTCTGCGGGCATCTTTCCGGAAAGAACTTTTCTGTGGCATGTGTAACAAATCCAGAGAGATGACTGTGCTAGGTCTGAACAGATGCACTGATCACTGCACACTTCACTGCATTTGTGCAAGTATTTTTCTGATATGCATTTATCAGCAACAGATCTCACTGCTGGGCCCTTGTCAATGTAAGTCTGTAGTTTACAGTATATGACCTGTTTTCTAAAAAGTAATCTGTGACAAACCGAACAGACATATTCTGGTCCACTGGAAATTTCTTGTTTGAAGATGGCTGCAACATTTGCAAATTTTCCTCTCCTTCTGTTACTTTCTATCTTTTGTTTCTCATTACTAGCTCTCAGTTTTTCTCTGTGTTCCTCGTCATCCCTGTATTTGTGAATACTAAGTGCTTTAAGCTTGGCTCTGTGTTCCTCGTCGTCCTTGTATTTCTGTATACTGAGAGCTCTCTTTTTCTCTCTGTGATCCTCGTCATCCCTGTATTTGTGTAGACTAAAAGCTTTAAGCTTGCTTCTGTGTTCCTCATCGTCCTGGTACTTTTGTATACTAAGAGTTACAAGCGTCTAGTCCGTCATTCATAATCCAGCCGTCGTCCATTAGAGAATATCCGCGTCCATAATCCAAAGACCTATTCCATTTCCATATAACAGTATTAGCACCAAATTCAAAAAGACAAAAGTATACATAAACATAGGCTTGTTTCCTACAAGAGAGAAGCGGTCAACAATTTTCAATGATGCCGGCAAGACATCATGATGTTCCAAAATATCAAATCCGTATCGCTGATCAGTATTCTTAATCCATAATATTCGTTATAGAGTCGTCATCTAAAAATGATGTACCTCAGTCACGCTTTGATTGTGACTGTTCATATGAGTACCATGAGGATCTTAAAGTACATGGGCTCATACGGCCCCTAGCCCCGGGTTAAGCGGAATTAGACACATGTTACGAAACGTAGCCCCATAGATCTTGCACGCTACGTTCG
>JAVTVY010050692.1:0-25499 GCA_036873755.1 Hanleya hanleyi | reverse complement strand
GGGCCTTGTTTGGCCATCCAAGAAGAAATGGATATCGCTTTGCTCGAGCCTGGATTCAGCGTTTGATTCATGCAGTGTTTTGGCAGTCAAGAGTAGTTTGCGCAAATTCTTGTTCATGTGACAGTGGATGTTCATATTCCAAGAAAATTCCTTCGGTGAAATTCCAGCTGGAGTGAATTATGCTATGTTGTAGACTCGCGTGAAGTTGCAGTGTTTTTATGTATCTATGTTTCACCCTAAGGGTGGAAACTTTGACCAGAAGAGTTATCCAGACACCTACTCAAATGCTGAAGAAATCGACCGGCTCTGCGGCTTGCTGACACAGTACAAGATAAATCTCTTACACACCGCAAGGTACTATAGCGTATGTCCATATTTCTGTGTTATTTTTATTGTCGTGTATAGTTTCAGATGTGTTATGTTCCGCATACACGTGCATTCTTTTCCATGTATTCAAATACGTTTTAATTCTTCAGTGAAACTACTTTCGTGCTCAAAATATGACATCTGCTAATCCAGAGATTTTCAGCGTCTAGGTTTGAGTGTTTTTTGTTTGGCTAATTCATTGTTCCGTACTTTGGTGTTATTAAAATGTTCCTTTGATCAAATATATTCTTTGATAGTTAATTGTAGTACATTTAAGCAAAAACAATTGAAATTTCAATTTGTCAGTATTCTTTCATATTTATGAAATGTGTGTGGTGGGAATTGTGGCCATTTAGACCCTCTCCATATGAAATGATACAAACGAGTTAATTCCGCAGCAAGGGTGAATAGTGTATGTAGACAGGAATTTCCGAGCAACTCTCCATTCTTTAAAGATAATGGAGCCGAGGCCCCGAAGGTGCCGAGGACGATTGTTGTTTAAGAACGGTGAGTTACGAGGACACTTACTACTTAAAACACACCCACGTACGAAGGTAACGGTTTTATCATCGATTATAGTTTAACTGTCATCACAGTACATGTGCTGCAAAGCCTGACCAACCAAATTACAGCTTGCTCTTCCGGCTGTGTCAGTCCAGGGATCTTGGGTGGGCAACTAACTTGATGTCGTGCTACACGAGGGAAGTGACGGGGTAATTTAACTGTATTAGGATATCTACGTGCCATTTAGCTTTCCTCGATGTACACAGCATCATAGTACAGAAACATGGCGCGTGAGATTAGGGGAATTATGCACTTTGAGGTAAAAGCATGAAACTTGGCACATTTATAGTACTCGATTGGTTGATTAAAAATTGACATGTGCCCATTTCGGATTATTTGAATACAGCCACCAAATTCAAGACGACCGCCATTGTAATGTAGAAATCATGGGGTCATGTGGTATCCCTAGATATCATATATCTTGGGTTCAACCTCTACCAGAATATGTGAGAGGATCCAAGATGGATGCCTCTTGATGCCGTCACAAGAACGTCATATTATTAAAATGCCTTTTCTTGTTTGATTTTTCCGTTACATTTTCGGATTTTTTTATTTATATTATTTTCTCCGGAAATCTAAACAATAAATTAGGAAATAATTATATTATGTGAACACATATAATTTTAGACACTTCCATGCATTAAAAAAACAAGCGCTGGATGAGCGCAAAGACCTTCGTCGAGGCAACAGGGTCCGTCGGAGAATACATCACTGAATAACATAGGGCCGGATGCCAAGCGCAATTTTGCATTTATTGCATGTTAACTTCACCAATGTTGCTGATCAGGAAATTCCTCCTTTCATCAAGAAGCACCCTCTTCACAGGAAGTAAAAGCACAGATTAAAACGATGTAATAAAGATCTATATTCGAATAGCACATGGCTATCAACATTTCGTTAACGATACTTCAGAGACTATTTACAAATGTCGCGAACTAGCTCTCTCTATCTATATTACATCCAAGATCAGTGAAGCCCTTTTTACATCCAATGGTAATTAACCTGGGATTGAGGGTTCCCCACTAGCATGTCCAGCTAGGGATGTGGAAGTCACCTTCCCCGCAAATAATTGTTGTCTGATTTCACGTGCTTGAAATATTGGGGTATGGGATAGAGTATATTGATGGAAAACTTGGAATACTGCTTGAGGCATTAGGCCCGTTCCCACCCCCACCTCCCTCTGAGAGGACGCCCTCACCCAAATCAACACATTAGTGGCAGAAATGAGACCCTGTCTGCCTAGTTTTACCAGCTTGTTTGTGATTTTGTGTTATAGGCACTACACATCAACATATTTTGTATGTGTACAGCATAGCATCCTCATTGACAGAATCCTCTACAAAACACACCTGCTTTTACTGACACTCCGTTCTGGTCTGTCTCAGTATCATGTGATGAGGATTCAATGCGCTAATTTGAAATTTGATGCGCTAATGGAATAGTTTTGTATACTGGTGTTACAGGTCACCTACACCGTAATGTATCAATTACCATGGACTTGTACATGTATCGCATTCATATTGAATGGTGATGGCTGATGAGAATATTGCCCATATGGAACAAATGGCTTGATTCCAGCAAATCAAAAGTTCATGTTAATCATAAACAACATACAATTAATAATACTATCAAATAATTATGTTTTTTCCTTGTCGACATCAATATATTACAGACAATATTATGACTTAATCATGGTAAGAGATATTCAAGGGTATATGTCTACACTGAACTGAAGGAGACCCATGATGCTTATTATATTATGTTGTAAAACTTCACTTGCTAATCTCGATTATTTTGCTTAATGTGAAAATAAATGAATTGATGAAAATAAATTTAGTATGATTGCCCATTGCCTTCAAATTAGAAATATCTTCTGCGGCCAATCATAACAATATATAACACCATGGTATTGTTGTAATATCACCCATGTATTGGTCTTTGGTTAAGAATGTAATGAGATACATATACCTGTTCTTTGTGTTATTCTGTATGCAGTTCATTCTGTATGTATTTTATACATGTACATATACCAGAAGTGGCATTGATATTTGATAAAATAATAAAAATATGTTCGGTATTTTATCCCTACTCGGGAAATGTCATCGTACAGTGGTATGTCCAGGACTTAAAACTAAAAAAAAAAAAATGGGAAAGGCTCTATCCATGCTATCCGTCAAAAATCTCAATAATGTAGGCCTACATGTGGAATGTAGACACTCCTTTGTTTCAACTACAATTTTTCAGAATATAAGATTTTAGCAAGCAAATTATTTTTCTTCAACAAGTCTCACAACACACAATGTGGATGTCACTAAACTGTTAGGATCAATGAAAAGAAAAGGTTTACAATGTTGTCAAACAAAATTTATTTATATTATTTATCAGCTTTATCAAATAAGTTTAGGGATCGTTTCCATTAATCGTTTTTTCTTCAGTCGCGATTTTTCTTGAATTTTCTTGAATTTTCTCGATTGAAAAACGATCAGTCGCGAATCAGTCGCGAGGATATCGAGAAAAAAAATGAGAAAAAACGATTGAACCTTTTCTGGAAAAAACCATTCTCTCGCGATATCGTTTTTGAATCGTTTACCCATGCGCGATCCGTTCTTGATCGCGAATCTTCAATCGCGAGAGAATCGGGTTTTTTCAAGGCGCGAGAGAATCGTGAGGCGGAGTGATATTTGACACATAGACCGTGTTGCCGTCGTACGCCGCTCTATCCGCGAACTGGGAACTACATGTAATGTTGATTGCGGATTTGTCGATGGAAAAACCTATATTACTATACTATACTATACTGTATAAATGCGTAAGATAACCGAATAGTATATATGATTCATGTTCTATAGTCTCCTATAAGCCGAAGTAGGGCGTATGCTGGAAATATCTATACATATACCTGTACCATGCTTCCTGTGACGTTCGCGCTAAGATTTACTCTGGCGAAGCGTAAATGACAAAATTACATGTTTATTCAATAATCGTGTGAGTCGACAATGTATTAATGTTCAGTCATTCCCTTCATACTTTCGATAATTTTCTCATATATTCATGCAACTCGGTATAAACAATACAGGATTATAGTCACAATATCTTGTTTTGTCAATACCGGGTACAGGTCATACGTGGATTTGAGTTCATCGTTGATTGCATTATCAGAATGATTACGGCACATGCTTGATAGAGGTGTGAATGGGCGCATGGCGATAATCCAGAACAGCTTAGCCCTCCAGCCGAGAATTTCTAGGTTAATTAAGGTGAAAAATAGTGTAATTAAATATGTATATTTGGTTATAGTAAAACATACATTAGGAAAGGGTATCCATTCATGTTTTGGTACAGTTTTTAAACTATTGAGATGTGAGTAAGTTCAAAAAATCACCATCAAATTAATATAATTTATTATAAGAATATTCGCGGCAGTGATTTCATATTTATATCAAATACATATCACAATGGTGATTGAATCGCATATAACGGTTGGATTCGCATATGTACAATACTTTTTATTTTAATTTTATACTTTGATAAATGAACTATGAATGATTCCAAAGCGAAGCTCAAGCCAAAAACCAACTGAATATTATATAATTTCATCTCTTACTGGATTAACCAGTTGTGAAAATTTTTACAAATAGCCCGCGCTATATATTAATAATTAAGTGCTTTCGAAGACTCAAAGGGCCCGTATGACAATGTTATATTCAATACAGCGCCATCTATCTACACAAGGAAAATGGTGATCGTAGGACAAAAAACCACGCGTACAGCGAAAATCTGACGAATCAACTCAAAATTTCAGCCCGCGCAGATGCCAAAAACGTTCACGAAAAATACTACACAAGAAATCTGGAATAATACCGGCTTTAAACACAGAAATACCCAAAATAATAGACGAAATTGCAAGTGTAAATGAGCCAATCTGACCATATCCGGGCCTCTGTCCCGTACAAAATATATGTAAATATAAAGTTATAATTATATGCATAACCATTATTCCTATGTATATGTATAGATATTTTTTCAATTTCTTTCAATATCCCCATCGTATCTATATAACCGCCAACTGTACAGAAACACGCTATAGTTTTACACTAGGCAAAGAATGGAAAAGGAAGAAGAAAAAATGATCGAACTTTATATAGTCTGACTGAAGTGTTAGAAACTCGAACGTGTATGCGGATCAGTCAGGCTGAACCAATGGCGTACTACTTTCGGCTATAATCCTCAATCGTTTTTTTTCAATCGTTTAAATTTTCTCGATTAAAAAGCGATTGAATCGCGATATCGCTTTTTATTCGCGAGAATTTTCTCGATTGAAAAACGATTGCCAACAGAAAAAAAAACGATTCGAACAGCGATCGCGAATGAATCGTTTATTTTGAAGAAAAAAAACCATTCCCTCGCGCCTTGGAAAATCGCGACTTCGAGAAAATTTGACGAAAAAAACGATTCATTCGCGAACGATAATTGGAAACGGTGCCTTACAGACTTACGCAGGTAGATCAATTTGAGGCTTCTGCAAAATCAAACCTTTATTCAACTGTTTTCACTCATTCATTTCAAATGGACTGTAAAGCTGAGAATGGTATCTTGAGGCAAGGTAATTTGATAGGTTCAAGAATAATTTTTAATTGAGTGTATTGAAATGTTAATTGACATGTATGCCAAACTGTCATACTTTTGAAATGGGAATTGCGACAGAGGCACATGTGGTTTCGTTTGACAAACAATAAACTGTGATTTGATGCGTCATTACAATAATGCTGGTAAATTATATTTGATAAATGCACAAGAAAATAATGCCAACATAAGTAGCCCAACAATTCCCCCCGTAGGAAATATAATTTATCAGCAAAATTTAGAATAACTGTTTTTAAACAACCAGGCTGGTGGATATCACCAACTGAAAGAAAAAAGTATCAGAAAAATCAGCGCATCGTCGATTGTGCTGTTGTCTTCCAGTCAGTGCGTGTATGACCTCCCGTGCATTTGATATACAACAACTTGGACTATTTGGTTGGCTTCGACATAAGTCAACAAATACTTTACGATATATAGAAATGACGATGGTGTACTAGGAATCATTGAGTTGTAGCGACAAAAAATGGCAGCAAAAACTTACCAGAAAAACGGGGAAAAAATCGCATTGTCCATCTCTACAAGCTGGAGAGCCGCCATGTTGAATCTCCCGGTGAAAGCGGCCATTACGTGTAACTCGTGAAGCATGATAGGAGGTGGAACCCGACTACAGAAGCAAGGCCCATTGAAATGCATTGCAATGGAGAACCCCATTATTTCAATAGTGTCCAACAGCTTGGCTTCACAATTTCGTCGGGAACCATAGCAATCCCTATTGGAATTTCCATGAGTCTTGGGTTCCCCATATGCCAGTTATTTGACGGGAAATTTCACGTTGCTGTCCTAGACCTCCGTCTGATCGACGGCGATAAAAAACAACATGAAAACGCAAATTTTTAGTCACACCCTCATGGCCTCCAGTTCGAATTTAGTCATGGGTTTTCGCTTGGAGGGATGTGCAAATAGGTTCGAAGTGAACCCAGTGTGATAGGCTGTATGGTTTCAGCTGTCAATTCTTTTGACCCCTCAGTCAGCTATGGCGTAGGTTTACTGCTGTCGTCATGCACTTTCGTCAGTCCGTTAGCACAATATTTGCAGGAAGCAGGATTAGATACACAGTGACCATATTTTGAAAACTTATCTAGTTATATGTCATATATCTATCAAAATTGTGTCGCCTAGACCCATGTAAGAAAATCATATATTATTACATCCGAAATGGGACAAAACTCCGCGTAAAATAGTCCGAGTCGACTCATTTTCGACAGGCGTCTGATCTATATCTAGATATGGCGGTAACGGGCGGATGTATACGTGGCCAATACCTATTGGCCAAGCAGAAGAATATGAGTATATTCAAAATGAGGGTAAGGAGGGTGTGAATAACATTTGTGATATATAAGCTGTATGATATGACGATCGCGAATATGCAGACGTTAAAACTGGTCGGAGTGTGAAATAACGGATTTTGATGGGAAAAGTTGCGAGATGTAAGTTGCTCCTAGGTCACATGGATTTGCCGCTATCTTGAATTTTGGTAATATTGGATTTAACTCGAAGTTTTTAAAGATCTTCTTCGAAGTAACTGCTAATCAGAATGACTTAAAACTTCGAATATGTCATCTATGCGTAAGGGCATTTAAAAAACCCTCAGGAATAGTTCATTGCGAAAAGCCGGATTTTGAAGGTAAAAACTATACACAGCCAAATTACCACATGCTGATACCCTGTGGTAACCGCAAGGAAGGGTCCTGAACAGTCCACCTCAATACATTATCAGTCAGTTCTAACTAGTATCCACGCACTACCACCCAGTACTGATAGTAATGATTGGATACCATACAGCACCACAACGAACATTACTGATTAGTACTGCATGGTAAATGAACGATAACCAAACTGTTACTATGCAGAACAATATAACATATAGACATATTAGCACCAGCAACCAGACTCTTTTCGAAGAAAAAATACAATCTGTCGATTGGAATATTTTATATATGGAAACAAACGTTCATTCAGCTACTAGGTCTTTTAGTGACACATTTAATTCCATCTACAATGAATGTTTTCCAATTAAATGCCATAAAACACAAACAAAAACAAAAAAACCTTGGATAAGCACAGCTCTTTTACAATCAATACATGAAAAAAATCGACTATATAGATTATGGATGACCACACGTAACACCGAACTGAACAACAGATACAAAGTATATCGCAATAAACTAAACCACACGTTACGGATTGCGAAAAAGTTATACTATGAAAATAAATTTAAACAGTTGAACAACAACATTCAGGGAACATGGAAAACTATAAATAATTTATTAGGCAAGGCAAAATCTTCGATCTTGCCTTCTGCCGTTGTTGTAAATGGTACAGAGACCTCAAATCCTGAAGACATAGCAAACTGTTTCAATAAATATTTCTGCTCAGTAGCTACTGAACTTGCCGATAAAATTCCAGCTACCAATTCAGACTTCATGTCATATCTGAATAATAAATATACGAGTGAGTTTACGCTATCACCATGTAGCCCAGAAGAGATTTCTGGCGTAGTTCAATCTCTGAAAAACGCCTCCCCTGGCCAGGATGGAATTCGCATGTCGCTAGTAAAACCTATAACAAACTACATTACCTCTCCACTGTCGTTTCTACTCAATCTGTCGTTCACAACAGGTGAATTTCCGAATATTTACAAAATTGCTAAGATCAGTCCAATATACAAAGGCGAGGAAAAAAACAGAGTAACTAATTATAGACCGATATCTGTACTGCCTTGCTTCAGTAAAATATTTGAAAAAGTTATGGCAAACCGAATGATCTCATATCTTGAAGACCAAGGCATCATCAGTCCCAGCCAATACGGATTTCGTGCAAACCACTCAACTTCCCATGCTGTAGTGTCGCTATATGAAAAATTAGCCATGGCCAAGGAAAACAAACAATTTAGCATAACAACGTTTCTTGATTTAAGCAAAGCATTTGATACTGTCAATCATAATATACTTCTAAAAAAACTTGATTATTACGGCTTTCGAAATATAGCAAATGACTGGTTCAGAAGTTACTTCTCAAACCGCACCCAAATTGTCTCCCTAAACAATACATTCTCAACACCTTCTAACATTACATGCGGAGTTCCCCAAGGTTCGATTCTTGGCCCAATCTGCTTCTTACTTTACATCAATGATATCACAGCTGCTTCAGATGTTGAAATTACCCTTTTTGCCGACGACACGAGTATTACCTACTCTTCCTCCGACCCGAAACTCCTTTCTGAAACCATGAATGTGGAATTATGCAAATTATACGAATGGTTTTGTTGCAATAAGCTCTCTCTAAATGTTTCCAAAACAAAATGCATATTCTTTAAGCCGCATCGTTCGTCATCTTCGTTTCATCCAATTATAAGAATTAACAACATTGACGTAGAACTTGTTGAAAATTTCAAATTTTTAGGAGTATATTTTAACAACAAACTCAACTGGCAAACACACATAAGCAAACTAAGCTCAAAATTATCAAGAAACATCGGAGTAATCAATAATATCAAGGACTGTGTCAATAAAAATACATTAATCACTCTGTACTATACATTATTTTACGCACTCGTTACATACTGCAATTTAATATGGGCGAATACCTTTCCTACTCACACTGCCCCACTTACTGTTCTACAAAAGCGACTGGTTCGTATCATTTGCAAAAAAACTAAATACGCACATACTCAACCATTATTCATCCAACTAAGCATGTTAACTTTCAATAAAATCAACGACTATGTAATCCTAAATTTAATCCACAAAGCTATACACCAACCACTTTCTTTACCAAATCGTTTCCGAACTTACTTTACCAGACTGCAAAACATTCATCAATACCAAACACGACAGAAACACCTCAATCTTTATCGACCGTTCTACAATTCTCAACTATCATTTTATACTACTTATATCAAAGGACCGCGAATATGGAACCAACTTAACACAGAACTCAAGTCAATTACTTCCATATCATTATTCAAAAAAAGATTAAAATACCACCTAATAACTCGCGACATTCAAAACTAAAAGTAAAATGACCATCCAATAGCCTACTATAAAAAAATTATATCATTACATTAAGTCTCATATATATTGGTGTGTGTGTGTGCGTACGTGTGTGTACATGTGTGTTTATATAAATATGTAATAATCATATTATCAAATAATCATAGTTATATATATCATTGTATCATATGTTCCCCAAGTACACCTATTAAGCTATCCTCTCCTTTGTATATACGTTCAAAACAAATGTTATTGATCTCTCTGAGCTCATATAATTCACCATTATATTATTAGTAAATATATTTATATACTTAAATTTATTTTTTATTATAATATGCACTAAATTATTATGGGATAGAACAAGCCCATCTGGGTTTTATTCCCGCCATTATCACACCAACCATTATGTATATATATATTGTATTATCTGAACCATTATTTTACCATTGTTATATTTATTGTTATGTTGGTATATGGTGAATAAATATCAATCAATCAATCAATCAATGCAGTAGTGCTCAGTTACCTGTTGGAACCAGGCTGTCGCTGACACGCATCGTTCAATTCAGTGCAGTGCAGTTCTGAGCTGTGATTACCTCACAGAAAGTTGTTAGTTTTAGTTCAGTACTTACATGTACGATGGGCCTTACTGTGCGGTACCGTTCAGTAGCGTACATCTCGATGCAGGTCTGTGAAATTGCTTGTACATGTATGTATATAGGTTACATGAGAAAGTGGAATGGACGATGAAGTCCAAACATGGCCATAATACTAATTGTGCAATTTCAAAATGCATGTAGCTAGAATCCATCCATATTCCAGGGTATAATAAAACAGCATGCCTGCATTAATAATCAGCGTTCAGTTCCTCAGTATATCACGTCAACTGTCGGGAAGGCCATGGTCTGTTGGACTGAAGTCTTAAATCCATGATGGCTGCCGTGAACATTCACAATAGGTCGAAAATAGAGCAGGTGCATGGTAACCACTGCTAACAGCTTCAAATTTACGTTGGTGTTGGGGCGCCGGTGTGTCTGCTTAGGCCATTAGGCCATGCCTTTCATTGCAATAGGGATGATCAGTCCAGTCCTCAAGAGTGCTTGTTATGAGGCCTAATTTTCAGCATAGTAAAATCTGAGTGGGCGGTCATTTTACCTCTCAAAACAATCACACATTCAGAGAAAAGAAATACTAAAAACTGGAAAATTACTGGAATTGTTTTTCCAGATAAATAAAGTTGCTAACTGATCAAAATCCATGCTGGGAAATCGCTGATCAGAGAATCAAATTTGATACGGTAAATGGACGAATGGTAGACAAAGATGTTATGCGTGTTCGAAACAAATTCCGTTCTCTTCAGAGAAACGAATCTATGCCGTAAAAGTACTGGGCGCACTTTCAAAGAAAAAGGGATATAGAGTTACGGTTTAACGTCGAGTTCAGCAAAGATGCTAGCATGCAAATCCAACACTGGGGATTCGCAAATAATATGTGTACATAAAAGTAATCAGCGATAGGAATAAATTATGATAAGGTAATCGGCATCCGCTCATAAACACAAGGTTGATGTAAATTTTCAAATACAACTTCATTCGGTGTCTGAACGAGCGATTTCTACTGAGAGCAGCAGCAACAACAACAACAACAACATACACATGCTCGACAACCAAAGATGTGATATGAATATATTCGGAGAAAAGCCTTGCTCGTGAGGTCCAGTTTGCTCACGGATCAAATTATAGCTTAGAATACATGTATAAGCAGTTTTAGTTCGGAAAACATAAATATTGTTGATGTATACTGATCATTCATTTTCCCAATCTGGTTGTTGAGCCTGCATAACCTCATGTCTCCCAGCACGATCTCAGCATAAATGTACTTCTATGGTTGATGGTGAACACAATCCCAGCAATCACCCATTATTCAAACTAGAAACCCGCATAGTACAAAGTACTATCATGTATGCTGATTAGGATGACAGTATCAATAGGGCTTTAAGAAGGTTCAATATTGCTATGTGACGGACACAATACATAAGGTTAAATGGGCTCTCCCTCGCCTGGGTTGACATTGAATTGGTTAATAGATATGTAATTGAAATACTGATGCACGTTTCTCAGGATAGTATGAATTATAATTAAAATCAGTATAGGCTAACAGACCTACACATTTGATAGATTTTCAAAACGAAATTACTCATAACGGTTAAACGGATAAATCTAGTTAATTATCCAATTTTCCAGAGGCTCCAACCATTAGATGGGAACATCTTTCCTGGTTCGTGAGAAGAGAATAGTCGGCACTTTTTAGTATTGCGGTTAATGTTGAAAAGGCCACATCCTTGCAGTTTGAGACAATGCCGTGCACACTGTAACTGGGAAAATGCGTGCGTCTCTTTCATCGGTTTCGCTGCGAGTTCATCATCCATCCCGTCGCCTATCTCTGGAATATAAGAAACTCCAACGAATTAGATGGATCCACATTAGCACTTTTCCGTATACTTTAATGGCTACCCGATGTATTTGACAAATTATTCAATACATTCGTTAGAGTCTTGGAAAATAGGCGAATGCTCAGTTCTGATGTCGATACAGGTTTGGATTATCAGAACGTTGCCTGGTCCAGGCTTGGAAGAAAATCAACCATAAGCATATACATATAACCATGGCATGAAAGTAGCCAGAATACCCTGTGTTGAACCTATAGATATGACCCTACTCCTTAACCCTACCAGGACTGGGGATCATTAGGTCCCGCTATTAAACTTTTTAATCTATCTCTGGAATGAAAATAATTAGGATCTAACAGTCTGCGAATTTCGTCCGGCAGATATGTGAAATGATTGTGCACTTTTTGATAAAAGCATGAAATTTGGCAGGATGATAGATAAACGCATATGATTCATTTTTGGAGGGGGAGTCCGGCTTGTAAATCCGTATTTTGGCCGCCATCTTGTATTTCAAAATGGCCGCCATCAAATACCACAAAGTCGCATTTCTGCACTTCTGAGATACATAGGAGGCCAATTTAAACGGTAATACCCACATTTGCGAACTCAAGGAAGCAGTTCAACACAGTGTTGTTGCATCATGAGTGATGGAATTCGAGATGGCGGCCGTTTTCTTTTCAAAATGGCTGCCGAGAATCGCTTATTTTCATTGTTATGTGACTTACGTGAACAGATGCACAAACTTCTTCTTCTGAATGGCCTAAAATGTTTTTTATGTCTTTGGACGCTGCATGGTTCCTTGTGGACAAGTGACACGTGTGGTTAAGTTTTCACATGAACAGCTGCAATAAAAGCGCGGTTGAGATACTACGGCTACATCCTAGAATCCTCCGTATTCTAAAGTCTGAAAGTGAGGTACCAAGAGAAGTTATTCTGTAGACTGATATGGTTGCTTTTCAGTCGCCAAAAGTCAACTTTATCCACCAATTACATATCTCTCCAACTCATTCACATAGCTGATATCCGGAATAGGCCACATCTTGGGTATTTTACTCTACATTTGATGGACCTGACATGTGGCATCGTGTATTTCCATCGGTAATGTCTGCAATATATGAAGTTAGTGACGCTGGAGACTTATCTCCGTGACAGAGTGCTGAGCATAATTCGAATAAATTAAGCTTGTTGCATATATAGTTTCCCCAATATAGATCTTCTGTTCGAAATAGAATATGATAATTTCTGAGGAGTCAAAATGACTGCCATTCAATTTTCGTGTTAGTTTTCCATCTCCACTCACTTGGAGAAGCCCATCTTGAACAACGGAGAAAAAGCTAATCTCATCTGTGGTGAGTCTGTGCGGCGGATATGTCAGCATGACTCTCTTCTTTGTGAGAATTACAACACATATAAGGGAAGTGGGAAGAGGTGCCGATATACTGACAGAGCCACATGACTTCACAGTATAGTCTTCTGGTTAACCTATTCTAAAGCACATACCAAGAATCAAACGATTCGTGATATGTGTTGTATCTCAGGTAAGCTTTTATTGTACCTGTTCATGTGGCAACTTGGATGGCATGACCACACGGCCCCTAGCACCGGTATAAGCGGTATTAGATACAAATCTAGAGAGCTATGATGGAAATGCTCTGACAACTCGTATATTGGTAATTAGTGGGCTGTTTCGCTGTGACAACTCGTACACTGGGGATTGGTGAGCTGTATCGTCGTCAGATGAAAATGACGGCTAACTCAAGAATCTCATACTTTACTGGATGATTTTTCTACAAACACCCAATCTCATTCCATCCATCGCGAAGAAACAGCAAGCTTGTTGACAAGTTGTTGATAAACCTAGCGTCTAGTCAGTCACTCAATATTCATCCCTCGTCAATAATGGAATTTCTGCGCCCATAATTCATATAACAGCATTAATAGCACCAAAATAAAAACAATCATACAATTCAAGCGTGAAGAGAAATAATTTAATGCATTCTTCAGCGAGGTCAGTTGGAGCTTGGACTCCGACACATTGGGGCAGCTTGGCCTTCTCGACTCCGCTTGTTTCATGCATACATTTTCTCTAGATGTTTTTCTTTGGGAACATTAGAAATTGATTATGACACAGGTTCTGATTTCATTAACTATTTTGGCAACATAAGCATTTTTGGTCTTCTTGCTTTCCGGCAAATCCCTACTCTCTTCGGAAAAAGGTTTCCAATATTTCTCGAAGAATTCAAAAAGCAAATCATTTTAATATGGAACATTACTAGAATTCCTCTTTTCATCTTCTCCGCATGCTTATGGTTGATCATGGATGTACATGTATACTAGCCAGTTATCGTTGTGATGCAGGAATCTATAGCTGTTCAACACGAGTTTCCAACCAGGAGCAGGTTGTAAGGACAAATCTTTGGAAATTAGAGATGTGGTTTTGATAGATGTGTGTGCTCCAGAATGAGCGAGCGATAAATAGGTCAGAAAATTTCTGTTTGGGGAAGTTGCAAGTATTCGTCTCGGTTTGGAATTTCTGCAGTGATATTTTTACGAATGTACTGGTATTGATGTCCAGCTTCAACACATATATTTCCACCAACAAGGATGAAATAAAAACTACGAGACACACTGTAAGTGCCCTGTATCACTTTTGCTCAGAGCAAACAAAGCAGTGTATACGAATTTTGTCGACTTTGTCAAAACGTATATAATGAGTCTCTGCGCATTCAGTGAGAGGCCGCATTTTACAATTCATTAGTGCACTAAAGATGTGAAGAGGCAGAGGCACTAAGATTAATGAAAACAATGAGCCGTATCCAACCTATCATCAACGAAGTCATTTGCTTTTCGCAAACATCTGGGTGGGGTGGCATGGCCGGTTCTAAAATTATGTGAGCCTTCTTGACCAGCGCCGAGCTACCGACGGCAAAAGGGCAGCAGGACTTCTTGTAAGGGCAACATGACTTCCTGTAAGGGCAGCAGGACTTCCTCTAAGGCCAACGGCACCACCATCACCTTTTTCATTTGTGTTCTATCGTCATTACTGGAAACTAGCATTGTGATTCGAGGATGACAAAATGCTCATTGACAAGCTAGTCAAATATGTAGTCATGCCTGTATTTGGTATATTGGAGCGCAATATTCATAGATTCAGTTTGTCGTTGAAATTCCATACTCGAATTAGCAATACAAATGATGCAAAAACCAGAACTAGTAGTTCAACCTGCAGTTTTGTATGCCAGTACTGGAACGTTGGATTTCAATCACACTTTTGGCGACTCGACTGGCAGGATAGGCAATCCAGGAACCAGCCGCATCCCCCATTCAATGCTTCAAACTGACACTTTGTCCACAACATTATGAATAACCATCTCTATCATACAACTTAGTTCGATCATTAGAGAAATTGTGGTCAACAAATATAACATTGATTACTGATATGAGCTTATTACATTTCCGGAGTAACTGATAAATATGAATCTGGTAATGGAGCTCCTTCAAAGATGGAGCAATGGTAGCACAGTCAACTGACATGCATGGCAAAACCAGTTCATCGAGGTTGAACTTTCCAAAAAATTGCGACTAAACCTCTCTGACTAGTGGCATATCCTATTGAGAACATTCTGGACATGTTTGCATAATACTATAGGTTTGCAAGATATCACGGAAAAGCTTAACCATGATACATGGCGGGATCTCAAAAACTCCATCATAGTTATCTGATCTTGATAGGCAAGGTTAAGGAAAGAGCTTAACCCAGACATATTGTCGTAAGTTTCAGCCGTTTAGCTCCAAGTGTAGAGAGAATATTTCGAGGACATCGCCTACCAAGACCAGACATGGCACTCGTATTGATTACGCCACATCCACTGGCTATATCTTGGAGAAGACTGAAGGGATTATCAGATTTAGTTTTTTGTTAGTATTTTAGTATCAATGTATATGATAATGGTGGTCGTCTCCGACTGGGCAGTGTTCCACACAGAAGTCCCTTAACCAGTTTCCTCGGCCAAAGCAATGTGTAAACCAGCCTTGTATCAGATATCCATTTTAGGCTTCAATGTTCGCTGATGGCGAAAAGCTTGATATCCAAGATGGTGTACTAACAGGGATTTTTAACCATAAAAAGCTTGCCAAGGAACGTATGTACATGTATGACGTAATCATACTCAACTGACTCAACTAACCTAAGTCCACTGTGCCGCGAGTTGTTGAAGGTTGAGCCAGGGTCGACCTCGTTGAAGAATGCTATTGTTTACGAGGTTATACTGTTTTACTGTTTGAGCATACAAGTAGCAATGGGACTATTGATGTTTGTAGAGGTCTGGAAGAGCTCCCAACCGAAGGGAGTGCGTATAGAGACCCGCCGTTCAGTCCCGTCCCATTTGGACTTCTCCGTTCTTCAGGAGAAGCTTCTCTAAGTAAGTTTGAATAGGGAACTTATACCAAAGATGAATGACAGCCAGTTTGGTGTTCATTTTCAGAAGCCAGCGCATTCTATCAGTAGTAGCTGATGTTGCTGCATGATAAACTGTAGATGCAGCAAGGTTAACTCACATTGTGCTGGAATTTCTCTCTAAAATATGACTAATTTTATATATTGCAGGTATCAACTACATGAATGAGTGTCTAATGTTGCCAAAAAGTCATTTTAAGTCACCCAAAAGTAGATTTTTGTCTATCGATTCACCTACGTCACATAACCGTCGAAATAAATGATTCTCGGCAGCCATTTTGAAAAAAATGGCCACCATCTTAAAATCCATCCGTTCCGGTGGAGCAAAAGTGTGGTGATCAACTTCCTTGGGTACGAAAATGTGGGGATAGCCGTTTAAATCAACCCTCTGTGTGTCTTAGAAGTGCCGATTTGCGAATTTGATGGTTTCTAATGGCGGCCATTTTGAAATCCAAGATGGCGGCCAACTACGGATTTTCAAGCCGGACTCCCCCTCTAAAAATGAATAATATGTGTTTCTCTGTCACTATGCAAAGTTTCATGCTTTTATCACAAAGTGCACAATCGACCCATTTTTTGTTACATATCTGCCGGACTATTTGTAGGTTATCATATTAGGGTCATTTTAGCATATTTGTATGAACCCCGATCAGAGAATCATGCGTAAATTCAAAATTGCGGCCATGTGGAGCACCCGAAAAGTGCAGTTTTCCTCATTTTCTTCGAAATAAACAAAAACGTTTTTAGTTTAGTATTTGCTGATATATCATGCAGTTTCTGTGAACAAAATACTACATAAGTATAAAATCGAAAAATCTGACAAAAAACCCCACCGAAAAATGCCCTCTTTCAAAGTATCTCTTTTGAATGTGGCCATCCTGGATTTTTATACAGTTTTTGGTGCAGCTTGACCCAAGTGTATAGAGTGGTAAATTTCAGCCTCCTAGCTCAAGAGATAAGGAGCATATAGTGCGCCGAAATCCCCCCCCCCCCTCCTACCGGGATGATTTGTGCTTGAGGAACTCACTCAGAAACATGAACCGTTTATCGCCTTCTCGAGGAGGTTTGCTGTAGTCCTAGTCGCAGGAGCTGGGCTGGTCACTTCGTCGCTTCTGGATATATCTGAAACAACAATATCTGAATAATCGGTCTTATCAATTTGGTGAACGATTTGAGCATCGAGGCATCATGTTCAGATGGTGATCCTTTCAGCCAGACAGTGGGTGATATTTCTGTCTTGGACGTCGTGATCACTGATCCATTATCCTGGAAAAAGTGATTTCGTTTATTCATGAAAAATCGAACAGTGAACATTTCGAATGGTCTGGCACGCATGCAGTCGCCCATCCGCTCCTCGGAGATGAATCAAGATGGGGGCTCGCATTGCATAACGGATATTCGCATGAGCAGTATACCAAAGTTGTATTTGTTTTCTTTAATCATTGACATGACTGAGACATTCGCTGACTTACTCAATTCACAGATGTAGTTATTGTTCTTCGCACAATCATATTCCTTCCATTGGTTTGGCAACCCTCTTATACCAATACCAATAAATAGAGCACAAAACTCCTTCCGCTTGAGCCATTCAAACACATAGCCTAGTCTGGTCCAAGGTGATGCCCAGTTGGAGTATTCAACAGGTTTGCCTGTTTAAAAAGAAATTTTACATTCCCAGAAAACAGATTTTGTAACACATCTATACGATGTTTTCCCAAAAGATTACTTCACGTTTACTTCAGGGTAATGGATGTTTTGGGGTGGCAAAATTTACAAAAAGACGGTAATTTTGTGAAATCATACCATGGAAATGGACAATATGCGCCCCTCCCCACACTACTAACTATTCCACACTATTGATATGACAAAACACTAAACGCTGACACTCCGTGACTTTATAGCCTATTATATTGGGTCGGTTTATTCACATTTCGCCACCTTCCTGTTTCATCTACTCATAGACAGACTTTGTATTATTCGCCCGTTAGATTTTCAGTCTGGATAGTTTTTGTTGATATTCTGATAACGTCTTCGTTTTGCTGGTGATGCTGCGCCTCCTTCCAGTTGCCACATCTTACTATCGTTTGCAGCCTGCTCCTTGAATGCAATCAATATTTCGAAAATGTTTCGCTGGTATAAATCTTCATCACAACATTGTTCAGTTTGCGATGCCAGCCTTCGAAGATTCGTTGTCCTGGGCCCTTCATTCTGTCATGGCTCGGCTAATTGGATAACAGCATTGGTGTTGGGGCGGGGGGCTTCTGTCATGACGCGAAACCAAGCATCGTCAACTTGCTCTATGGGGACGAGGGACAGGATTGAAATTGGTCGTTCAAACTTGTACAGGTTTGAGTCTGTTTGGTGGACGACTTGAACTCTCAGCTTCTGGACCCCTTGCCTTATACATTGCGTGAAGCGAAAGAAACACCCGGTAATCTCAGAATCGGCAAAAACGAACAATAGAAATATTAATATGTATGCAAATAAAAGGATTGTTTTACTGGATAATTATATATATAATGAAAATATGAATAACTAAGAATATACCACAGCAACGTTGAGGGTTGAAGACTATGTTTCGCGCCGTAGCTGCATCACGGAGAAGATTATGTCGTATGTATCCTGGCTCCTGTCTGGTAGGAAGCAATACAGAAGGGGGAACATCTGTCCATCCACAAATGCGTGCAACGTGTAGATTTGCAGGAACCGTCTTGGTGCGACAAAAAAGTCCCATTCCCATGAACTGTCTTCTGCCAACTCCCTTCTAAACTGATGTCGGACCGGCTGGATGGTAGTGATGGAAGCTTCTTTCGACGTTTACGGTAGAAGGCGGATTTCACTCCAATAAATGTGGGCAGTTTCCTCGCTACCTCTTCAGCTGCAAAGTCGGTGGTACCATTGGAACGAAGTTTGGATAACTCCTCGTTATAATTGGCTGGAACTGTTGTCAACTCCTCCAATGCCTCTTTTCCGCAAATACTACAATACACCGTCAAACGATAATGCGCAAGAATTTCGGATGTGGTTGTGGCCAAGTCCAACATTGCATAAGATATCATACCCCGAAGTCGTAGAAGCAGTTGCTGAACAACATTCTTTCAGTTGATTCGAAACTTGTATCCTTGCCTCACTAAGATACGACCGCCACTCTTACTAGGAATAAAAGCCATCTCTGTTTGATTGAAATTGCAGTTTAAGGGCCGCTTCCCGTACGGATTTCGCAGCCCATCAACTCAATGTTTTATTTTAATTACACGTTACATTTTTTTAGATTGTTGAAGATGTTTACAAGCGCTGTATTATCAAATAAATAAATAAATAAATATATAAATAAATAAGTAAATAATAATAAATGGACGGATGGAGATATAAACAGAATAGAAGAATTGTCTTTGTACAGGTTCATCGCTTGGACTTTGATTAGGTTATGTTGGTAAGTGTGTGTTCATTGTATATTGTAGTCCCGTGGGTGATTCCTTTGTCTTTGTACCCCTCTGTACACACAATGCCGTCCAGAAAAAATTGGGAGAACCATAGCCGGGTTCTTCCAGATATCTGTGCCTGTAACAATTGCTTGGAGTGGGTATTGGGGTACAGGATGGCAGATCTACATCCTATATTGGTGAATGTCAAAGGATCATATTTGCATTAGACAATCGTTACATCGGTGGCATCTCAGGTGTGGCACATCTGATCTGTGTTGTCTTCAGTGAGTGTGGTTTCAATTGTCCGTGGTTGAGGTAGGCATTGTTCGATTTGGTACCAAAGCCATCTCTGTTTCGGTCCGTGAATATATAGGCCTAAATACTGATCAGCGATACGGATTTGATATTTTTGGAACATCATGATGTCTTGCCGGCATCATTGAAAACTGTTGACCGCTTCTCTCTTGCAGGAAACAAGCCTATATTTATGTATACTATGATTGTCTTTTTGAATTTGGTGCTAATACTGTATGGAATATGGAATAGGTCTTTGGATTTTGGACGCGGATATTCTCTAATGGACGACGGCTGGATTATGAATGACGGACTAGACGCTTGTAATTCTTACTCACAACCCACTAACATTAAAGGATGATTACGGTCAGTGAGCTGTGTTCTGTTATAACGTTGGCACGATCATGAGCCTGAACTTCCTTGAATTAAAGGATGATTACGGTTGATGAGCTGTGTTCTGTTATAACGTTGACACGGTCATGAGTCTGGACTCCCTTGAATTAAAGGATGATTACGGTTGATGAGCTGTGTTCTGTTATAACGTTGACACGGTCATGAGTCTGGACTCCCTTGAATTAAAGGATGATTACGGTTGATGAGCTGTGTTCTGTTATAACGTTGACACCATCATGATTCTGGACTACCTTGAATTAAAAGATGATTACGGTTGATGAGCTGTGTTCTGTTATAACGTTGACACGATCATGATCCTGGACTACCTTGAATTAAAGGATGATTACGGTTGATGAGCTGTGTTCTGTTATAACGTTGACACCATCATGATCCTGGACTACCTTGAATTAAAGGATGATTAGGGTTGATGAGCTGTGTTCTGTTATAACGTTGACACGACCATGAGTCTGGACTCCCTTGAATTGAAGGATGATTACGGTCAGTGAGCTGTGTTCTGTTATAACGTTGATACGACCATGAGTCTGGACTCCCTTGAATTGAAGGATGATTACGGTCAGTGAGCTGTGTTCTGTTATAACGTTGATACGACCATGAGTCTGGACTCCCTTGAATTGAAGGATGATTACGGTCAGTGAGCTGTGTTCTGTTATAACGTTGACACGACCATGAGTCTGGACTCCCTTGAATTAAAGGATGATTACGGTTGATGAGCTGTGCTCTGTTATAACGTTGATACGATCATGATCCTGTACTCACTTAAAGGATGATTACGATAAATGAGCGGAGTTCGGTTATAACTTTGACGCGATCATGATCCTGGACTCTCCCTCACGGTGAGTCTAACGAGAACCGAGCGCCCCACTAACACCTGTTAATCCGCCACTAATCCCCCTAGGATGGAAACAGGAAAGAGGCGAAAGGGGAAGTAGGAGGAATGGGGAAAAACATTGTGTCATTCCTACATGCATTATGAGCATTGCGAACATCTTGGAATCTACATATGTACAAATCATACTATGATGGCCGAGAGGGGCCATCGCACTTCGCCCTCAAGAAGTATGTGGCGAAGTCGCGATAGTACGAAGACGCGAAGCGATAATGCGAAGTCGCGAAGCGATAATGCGAAGACGCGAAGCGATAATGCGAAGTCGCGAAGCGATAATGCGAAGACGCGAAGCGATATTGCGAAGTCGCGAAGCGATAACGCGAAGACGCGAAGCGATAACGCGAAGACGCGAAGCGATAACGCGAAGACGCGAAGCGATAACGCGAAGACGCGAAGACGCGAAGCGATAATGCGAAGACGCGAAGCGATATTGCGAAGTCGCGAAGCGATAGTACGAAGCGATACGCGAAGTCGCGAAGCGATACGCGAAGTCGCGATGCGCGAAGTCGCGAAGCGATACGCGAAGTCGCGAAGCGATACGCGAAGTCGCGAAGCGATGCGCGAAGTCGCGAAGCGATGCGCGAAGTCGCGAAGCGATGCGCGAAGTCGCGAAGCGATACGCGAAGTCGCGAAGCGATACGCGAAGTCGCGAAGCGATACGCGAGCGATACGCGAAGTCGCGAAGCGATACGCGAAGTGGTATGAAAGAAATCACTGCGCATGTCACTGGTATGAAAGAAATCACTGCGCATGTCACGCTCAATTCGGAACGAGGCTTCACTCAGCACTGTTGATATTGGTTGACTGTCGAATTTCAGGTATAATTTCAAATTTATCACATTAATATTGATTGCTGTTGTACCACAATAAGAGTTAGATTGCTATAATGGCTATGTTTACGCAAACATCTATTTTCCTAAATGTATTTCAACCATTAACAGATTGATTTCCTCTCCATTTACAGGATACAACTGAATGCAGGGCTTATTTCCCCACCCCCACATTCTCATTGTTTGATTTCTTATCCTGAATTTCATATATATTCCCAGTTGCAAAGCTAATAAAGTGAACTGTTAAATTTCACAGTTTCTACAGCTTCGAATTATAGTTACTGAACCTTTATTTCCACAAGTAAATATCCCCAGACCGCGACTTAAGGGTGAAAGAGGGTAAGTGTGGGCGGGTGAGATGGATAATTCAATGCAGTCACCAGCCTGTTCACTACAATCGATCCTAGTTTGCTGGAAATGGCAATCTGGTCATTGTCGTATAAATTAAACTATTTAATGATACTCCTCATCTACAGATTGTGTGTATGGGTTGTTCTGTATTCACAGTTTCTACAGCTTCGAATTATAGTTACTGAACCTTTATTTCCACAAGTAAATATCCCCAGACCGCGACTTAAGGGTGGAAGAGGGTAAATGTGGGCGGGTGAGATGGATAATTCAATGCAGTCACCAGCCTGTTCACTACAATCGATCCTAGTTTGCTGGAAATGGCAATCTGGTCATTGTCGTATAAATGAAACTATTTAATGATACTCCTCATCTACAGATTGTGTGTATGGGTTGTTCTGTATTTTTTCTGTTAACAAGTTATATCTTGAGATAAAACAAGAAGAAATACAAAACAAAATATACAGTTTTTTTTATGTTTTTCATGATATATCATATATATCGTATAATGTAGAACATTCAAACCCGGTTATATTTTCTTTGCATGTAATAAATTATGAGTAGACTCTGGATTATAGTCCGCATAGTCAGCTGAGAATACTCAGTTTACTACCTAGAAATATAGTTCTTCCATTTCATTGATGACAATTTCAATAAAATGACAGGAACGTGTGTTTCATTGTGGCAATACAACGGCTACAGTTGTATATACCGTGCTAGATACCCGTCTGGTACAATAGCATGGGAAAACAATGACTACAGAAGTAGTACATGTATATGCAAATGTATACCAGCAAATCAGAGAGTACCCATCATTCAATACTTTCGTAGTTCTCTCCAGTCCCTAGTAAATCAATATATTTGGTTTATGGTTATACAATAGCATCTCCCAGTAAATCCCTATCTATATTGGTGTGTGGTTAGTGTAATATTTCCTGGTAAAACGCTATTCATTTTCGATCTATTGTAACTAAAATATTTCCTAGTAAACATAGATGTTTGCGCAATCTAACTCTTATTGTGGTACAACAGCAATCAATATTAATGTGATAAATTTGAAATTATACCTGAAATTCGATAGTCAACCGATATCAACAGTGCTGAGTGAAGCCTCGTTCCGAATTGAGCGTGACATGCGCAGTGATTTCTTTTATACCACTTCGCGCTTCGCTTCGCGACTTCGCGCATCGCTTCGCGACTTCGCGTATCGCTTCGCGACTTCGCGCATCGCTTCGCGACTTCGCGCTTCGCTTCGCGACTTCGCAACTTCGTGACTTCGCACTTCGCTTCGCGACTTCGCGCTTCGCTTCGCGACTTCGCACTTCGCTTCGCGACTTCGCGCTTCGCTTCGTACTATCGCTTCGCGACTTCGCATTATCGCTTCGCGTCTTCGCGTTATCGCTTCGCGTCTTCGCGTTATCGCTTCGCGTCGTCGCAATATCGCTTCGCGTCTTCGCATTATCGCTTCGCGACTTCGCATTATCGCTTCGCGTCTTCGCATTATCGCTTCGCGACTTCGCATTATCGCTTCGCGTCTTCGTACTATCGCGACTTCGCCCCATACTTCTTGAGGGCGAAGTGCGATGGCCCCTCTCGGCCATCATATCATACAGTTTCTGGTGGAGCTTGAGCACCAGATATATTGTGGGAAGTTTCAGATGCTACATGTATATCAAGCCCCTATGGGTTTTTATTCCCGCAATCCGCAGCCCTATATCCTTTACCATTGAGTTGTATATTGTTTTTGCATTGTTGTTATATGATAAATCATTCAATCAATCAACCCGTCAATCAATTCTAAATCTCCCTAAAGATAAAGAATAATATTTAACTCTTTCCCCCATATAAGCGGGTTTTGACGACTTGTGTAGATCCCCATGTAAGCGTGTTTTGACGAATGTTCGCGTAACCCATGAAGACGGGTTTTGACGAGTGGCTTGAATTCCCATGTGGTGAATTATTCTTGCAATTTTTGGCGTTTACTTTGAGTAAAACCTAATTAAAACTATACATTTTCAGAAAGCCAAAATTTCAATAAATCTGACTATATGGACTGTTGGTATGTTTTATGGTAAGGATAAAACGAAATCGGGAGAGAAACAGAAATAATCGATGAAAAATGCGCGATTTGACGACAAATTTGTTTCGTGTGCTCCAAGACCAACGTTCGAAAAATCGTAAAACCGGCTTCCAAATTCCTGAATATTTCACGTAACGCGAGCATAAACTACCAAAGTATCTAACCTTGATGACTATCTCGTCAAATCTGCCCATCTGAGTTTATTTTATGTATTTTCCCGGGACCTGCTGCCTTCGCCGTAAATGTTTTCAGCCGCCACTCTTTCCCAGTCGGCCTTCTGTTTGACAGTGACCATAACGACCGAGTCGCCACGTGACCTCTTCCTTCAATCACGCCGGGCCGCGATCAACCTTGGCCAATCAGTGAGCTATGTTAATTTCACCTTATGAATATTTATTACCGTCTTTATTCTCCTCTATAAACTATATCGGATTGAAACAGCTATAGTTCGTTCTACATCTGCCATCTTGTGATGTCGCTGCCAAATCCCGATCTTACGGAGAATTAGCTTTACGATGGTATACGGAAAGATACCAAAGGTAGCCGGAAAGCAGGAAGAGAACGTTGCAAAACGTGGCTAAAATGCGACAATTTCTTCGCTTTTTTTCGTGATTTCCAACAGAAGTAAAGCGGACATTGGTATAAAACGTGAACAAATTACGTAGAATGGGTCTGTGGGAGACCATTGGTAAATATTTCTCCACATGATATGGGACATAAAACGGGATATTTTACATCGCTGGAGAAGTAT
>JAVTVY010050691.1:0-27132 GCA_036873755.1 Hanleya hanleyi | reverse complement strand
CGTGCATCGCACTCGTAAGGTACTTTCATTATGCAAAGTGGGGAGCACGTACTTGTCGAAAATGAAGTGTCAGCACCACTTTTCCTCGTTCGAATGCCACCGCTCGTCCCGTGTCATCTCTTATATCCACCGTGATCGTGTTGATATCGGTATGTCGTACGGGCAAGTACATGATATGGGTGAAACTGTGGGTGACTTGATCGCCATACGTCTTTTTAATGGGGACCACCCGTAACAGAGGTGTGTTGATATCGCCCACGATGTGGTTGTCCACCACGTCCGAGTAGACGTGGAGTCCGTACATACCCGACTTCATATCCATCGGCATCTCGCCATGGTGTTGGTTGGGACCAGCGAACGTCTGTAGATCGAAACCCAGCATTTGCTGTAGTGTAGGACTGAGTTTCACATTCACGGTATCGGTGACGGTAAGCTGTGCCTTCTGTCGTTGTGTACGTTGACATCGAAGAACACGTTTCTCTTGAAGCGCAAGGCTATCAGGTGTTGCACTATCCGCCACCCCCGTAGCGCCTTATCGCATCAGTCTTTGACAGCCCACCCATGAACTCTTTGGGGGTATCGTATTGGCCTTCGGGGCAGGTGAGCCGGGCGTTTTTGCCTTCGTAGGTGACCTCGGTATTGGCTCGCACGTTGTACCACGAGTAAGTATTGGATATCCACGAGGGCACATTCCCACCGGCCAGGTAATGTAACGGTTGCGGTACGGGTGATTACTTGGCCACGTGTTGTCAGGAAACACATCCAGCGAACTGTTACTGGTAGGGTGAGGTAAAACATGGCGACTGAGCTGTCCTGCTGCTGCTGTTGGTTTTAATAGGTGTTCCAGGCCTTGGGCGGTTGTGTCTGGCGTCGTGTTCGTCGCGTTGACTTGCTACGTGTCACGGCTCTGGAGATGTGGGGTGTCCTGATCGAGGGTGGTGTTTTAAAGGTCTGAAAAGAAGGTGCCCGTTGTGATGGTGGTGGAGTTTTGGGGGGTGACTCCGGTTCCCAGTCGGCTTCCCAAGAAGGTTGTGGTGAGAGTCGTGGTGCACGACTCGGCGATTGCTGGGTTTGCTGCATAAAGGCCCAGCGGTGGGGGTTCCCACCAATTCCTGTGGTACATGCATGTCTTTCAAGCCTTGAGCGAAGACCTCCCATCCTCGAGGATCCGTGTGCGATCTGCGTTGACGCATCAGGTCATTCACTAAATCCGTCATGTGGGTGCCGGGGACCGCCTGGATTCTGTACCAGGAGTTCGCCTTTATCATCTCCCAGTCATGTTAGATTCTGTTTCATCCGTTGTAATACCAGGCCAGCTGTTTCTTGAACGAGGCAGGTACACTCTTCAGCACTTCGTCTTCCACCCACTGTGGCTGTGGGGGCCACCACCCGGCGCTGTTAACGGTGCTGAGGTCAGCGGTCTGTCACGTGGTGGTGGTGGTGCGGTGGTGGTGGTGGTGCGGTGCTGTTGCTGGGGTAGACAGGCTTTGTATTGGTCCATGAACGTCATGTACCGTTGGAAGGTCTCATTGTACCGTTGTACTTTCACTGCCGCTTTTTAACCCCCGGTCTCAAGATCTGTTGCATCTCTCCATCGAGGCTGTTTATGGTCTTCACCCAGGTGGGACAGGGTAGAAAGTGATTGATTTTGAAGCAACCGTGGTTCGACGAGGACCATTTTTTTCGTGTGGTTCATTGTCGGCCGAAGAGTCCACCCAATACTGACCCAACACGGAAGCGGCCAACGGTGCTAAGATGGCCCCGAGAAAGCCGCCTTTCTGTAACACCTTTTTCTTTTGTGTTTGAGGGACCCGCTTGTGGACTAGGGTTCGGAGACCTGTCTGATGCTTGGCCAACTTGGTCTTCTGAGCCGGAGTCAGTGGTACGTTGCCTTTTAACAGGTTGTACCCGATCTCGCACAGACAGCGTACACGGTCAGGGTCCGCACCGCGTACAATGGTTCGAACCAACTCGGGTGGGGCCGTCTTCAATACACGGAGCGTGGGAGCGTGCTTCCGTACTCGCGCAGACATCATGTACAACTAATGCCAGAACCCACAACTCTGCCCCTTTTATCCACCTCAGAGACAAAGTCAACCCTGCTGTGGTATTCATTCTTTTTATTATCTCCATCATCAAACACACACACACTCCAGCTGGGGGAGCCACTGTAGATGTGTTTACATTATTTTTGCATGTACACGTGGTGAGTCTCTCCGGGAAAGATGCCGGTCCGTAGTCGAAGGTGGTCGGGGGTGGTTTGCTTGAGGTCGAAGAGCATATACCCGTGCTGAGGGGTTGTGGCATCTTTAAAGGCTTCCAACGCAAACGGTGTGCGGCCGGGATATATCTGTCTCGCCAGGTGCAGCAGTTGAGTGGTATCTCTCGGGTTTTTGAAGACCACCAGGTAGTGGGCATTTAAGCTGATGTTCCGATGTTCTTTGTTTTTACTCAACAGATTCTGCACAATGTAGATGATGCTGAGCTGTCGATGATGGCTGCCTTTGGTAAAGAGTTGGGTGACCCGCGCATCCGTCTCCGCCATGAGATCATCCAGAATCACCAAGGTGTCGGGTTCCAAATCGGCCAGGTTGGGTAGGCCTTCCACGAACGTGATGTGGGGCATTGCTGCATACGCTTCCTGCCATTCTCCGTAACACCACACGACTCGAGCAATAGGTGGGGTGATCATGCTGTCGGTGTGTTGAAGGAGCTTCCAGACGAAGTGCGTTTTGCCGGAACCCGTCGGTCCTGCGATGACGCAAGTGAAGGGATGCTGCCACCGAGGGTCCATGGTTCGAGGTGCATCCGTTGTCGTGGTAATCCGCTCTTGTAAATTTCGTACGAGTGACCTGGAGTGGTGGGTACAACGTCGGTCGTCGTTGTCTGTTCACTGCGAGGGGTGATGGGGGTGGGTACAACATCGGTCGTCGTTGTCGGTTCACTGTAAGGGATGAAAGCCGGTGGGTTTTCAGACGTAGTGGGTGTACTTGGTGGGCGGTAGAGCTCGACGGGCTTCTGTACGCGGGGCGTGGTGGCAGGTGGTGGTGGTGACTGGGCCCGGATACGACTGGTGCTCTCTGTAGACCCGTTTCACTGATGGCTGGTGTTCTCAGTTGGTTAAGTAACGTACTGACATAGGCTACGTCGTAAAACACACCTCCGTACAAACACACTCAGCAGGGTTAGCAATAGCACCCCAAAGACCACTTGCGCTTTGCGCGTTTTGCGAGACGCTGTCTTCGGAGGCAGCTGCTGTTGGTCCATAGCACTGGGGTCGGACGTGGAATGAAGGAGGACGGCAGTGGTGTTCGGCTTTATAGTCGTTTCACCTGGTTGGCCGCGACCCAGGAATTGAAGGAACTGGGCCAGCCTTGCCATTTGACGAAATGAAACAGTTTGCTACGTCGACGTTCCGTTTTCAAAATCTGCTCCACCGTGTAGTAGTCTTGCTGTGTTTTACGACAGGCTGTAATTCCGTCTCGTAAAACGTCCCTAGCAACGGTTCCCCTTGAAGATCTTCCAGTTCATAGACTCGCCGCTGTCGGGGTAGGCGCCGTTTAATCAGGAAGTGCTCATCGCTCCAGTTGGGCAAATAACTTTTCTCGAACTTGCCCTTGACTTTACTGATCCGTACAGGGTCCCCAACCTTGAACACCGCCTTCGTCGTTCGCTGCGATTGCCTGGGGTACAAGACACGCCGGACTTGGGCTTCATTGGGTTGGGTCACGGTAATGGGGCTCTCTTCTATACTTCGGGATGATAGGCTCGATTGTAACCCCTCACCAGTTTCGGGAGAACATCGGATGTACCGCCTTGTATTCTTATAGGTGAAATATTTATACATGCGGCCTTTAACAAGTCCTGTTGAACCTCTCCACCACGGAAGCTTGGTCTCGTTGTACGTATGGAAGAAAAACACCTTCTGTTTCTTGAGAAAGGCTTGGAACGGTCTGTTGAGGAATTCCGTGCCTTCGTCGGTTTGCAAATACAAAGGTTTGCGGCCCGGTCTTGAAGATGTCTTTGAACGCCGCTATGAGATTTGCCCCCGTTTTCAGTCCGGATGGGTACCACCCACGCATACTTGGATAGGATATCGATGCACGTCAAGATATACCGATTCTCATCGTTGTGTTTAGCAAAGGCGCTCATATCCACCAAATCCGCTTGCCACTGGGCATCTATTCCTCCCACGATGACCCGGTTCCGTAGAAAATGGCGACGGACAGATCGATGTAAGGTATAGGTGTCTTGTCTTCTTAACCAATCTCGGACTTGGGTACGTTGTACCCCCTGGGGTTTGGCCGCTCGATAGAGAGCCGACAATGCACTATAGGCCGCCGGACTGTCGGGACTGTAGTATAAGTTATCCAGCACCTTCTCCCAGCGCTTCATGGTGACACAATGATGATGCACCCTGGCTCTATCGTTTATTTATAACGGGTATATCTTGGGCCGGAGTTTCTTTCTGATTTTCTTCGTGGACTTCCGCAGTGGCCATGGTAAATGACCAGTCCAACTCGTCTGATGACCGCTTGATAAGCACTTCATCCACATCCACCACGGCATCTTCCAATGCAGACCATAGATCAGGGTGAAGGGTAAAATGCACTGTACCTCCATCTAGCCGAGCCAATTGAGCAAAGAAAGGGCCGCGTCGGATGCACACATCGTGACACAAGTGGATGAGGTCGCCGTCCAGTTCACCAGACAACACCCGTTTGAATTTGGTCCAGCCCTCCAGGGACAGACGAATGTGAGCCGGGCACGGTTGTGTAGGGTCCGTGTCTCCCACCACCTCCTCCATGATATCGACCTTATCCGCATACACGTGCAGGAAAACCCTCGGGGGTCAAGCTGAAATACGCCAGTACTATATGCTCCGTCATGGTCAGTACGTGAATGGTACCAGATTTCACTGTCTCTCGTATTTATAGGGAGAACCCCGTGAGAACAAAGGATCAGGTGGTCATGTCATTGGGCTGACTGAGTCTAGCGGGGTAATCAATGGCATCGTCGTCGGGTTCATGTAGTTGTTCATGGGGTTCAGCCGCCGCGTCTTCCATAGCACGAACCCACGCTAATTGGTCGGGTGATCGGTCGTCCGGTATAAATAACTGGTCCACCAGAGGGACTACTTTCTCCAAGGCTGACCACAGAGAGGGTGTTAAGAGAAAACTTCGCGCCGGCTCTTGGTAGCGACCCACCCGTGGGTAGAGCGCAGTATGGTATACGTAGATGGCATTGTCCAGGTGAATCAGGTGTCCGCCTAACTCTCCGCTCAACACCCGTTTAAACTTAGTCCAGCCATCACGCTCTAGTGTCACCCTATCCGATAAAGTCTCAGCGTGCTCAAAGCAAATATTTCCACAATCTTCGACCAGGGTGACTTTAGCTTTATACACGTATAACTTCACATTGGGTGTAAGCGTCAGGATGGCTTGGAGTGATGACATGCTTCCTCTCAATGTCGAACGGAGAATGACACACACTCTGTCTCATCCCCTGTATTTATAGTGTCAATACCACAGCGCCAGGGTGAATAGGGCACAGACTAGTATGAGGCCAACCAGCCGGCACTGGTTCCGGCGTGAGCGCTCCTGGTCCATAGCGCGAGTATCAAGGATGGCTGTCATAGTCCAGTAGTGGTGAGTGATGGCACGCCTCTCCATCGAGTGCACTCTGTGGAGGACCGCTTCTGTGAACTCGTTCAGGATCTGGCGTCGTCCCTCGTTGTCGCCGCCATCTGCAAACATGGACCGGACCACTGCTCGGTAACCCGTGAATGAATTCACCACGGTAGCATACTGTAAAATGCGAGTCGCATGGGGCTGGATCTCCGCCATGGCTCTGTAGAAATGAAGGTGTGGGATCCAGAGGGACATGTTTTATAGACCAGATGTAGCTCTACGGGTGTAGTCCGTGATACGTACTATTCTGATGGGTTAGTCCAAAAAAGGGAGCAACAACAACAACAACAACAACAACACAGATTACAGATCAATCCTTTTATTATGCCTGAACAACATAGAAATGCATGTACTGACCTGTCTGTGGGAGGTTTCCCACAATGGCGTTCACCTTCGCGTCTTTTCGTGTACGTCCGTGTCTTTTCGTTAAAGTCCGTGTATCTTCGGTAAAGTCCGTAGGCATTGGGCAAGGAAGCTTTTCCCCGAGACCGAATCACCGCCAGACATGACTGCATCACCGCGGATGAATACATTCTTGCACTCACTCACACCACAGGTCGAGTGAGGTATCAAATTGAAGCATAGGTGAAGGAGCATTTAATGGACTGGGTGTGGGGTTGACATATCGATAAAAATGGATATGACCTTGAACTGATCACGTGACCTCCCCGTGAGGGAAAAACCCCAGAACCAAGTCAGTACATGCATCCCATAGTCCCAGGTCACGCCCGATTCACGCAGACAGGAAGTGACGTCATACACCTGCGCACAACCGTGATGGAAAAAACCCAGAACCAAGTCAGGACATGCATTCCACACAGGCAGAATGCAGGCAGGCAGACAGGAAGGCAGGCAGGCAGGCAGGCAGGGAGGCAGGCAGGCAGGTCAGGTCAGGTAAGTCAGATTGCAATGAATACACCCCTTTCCCTAAAAATCGACTCCTCTTACACACACATAGGCCGCCATCTTGTACCCAGCACCTACACATTAGGCCGCCATCTTGTACCCAGCACTGTACCCATTGACCCCAACACACAAAGCCGCCATCTTGTACCCAGCACACACACACACACACATTAGGCCGCCATCTTGTACCCAGCACCTACACACATGTGGCCGCCATCTTGTACCCAGCACTGTACCCATTCACCCAACACACACATGTGGCCGCCATCTTGTACCCAGCACACACACACATGTGGCCGCCATCTTGTACCCAGCACACACACACATGTGGCCGCCATCTTGTACCCAGCACTGTACCCATTGACCCCAACACACAAAGCCGCCATCTTGTACCCAGCACACACACACATTAGGCCGCCATCTTGTACCCAGCACCTACACATGTGGCCGCCATCTTGTACCCAGCACACATTGTACCCAGTCACCCCAACACACACAAAGCCGCCATCTTGTGCCCAGCACACACACACACATGTGGCCGCCATCTTGTACCCAGCACCTACACATTAGGCCGCCATCTTGTACCCAGCACACATTGTACCCAGTCACACACACACATTAGGCCGCCATCTTGTACCCAGCACACACACACACATGTGGCCGCCATCTTGTACCCAGCACACACACACATTAGGCCGCCATCTTGTACCCAGCACACACACATTAGGCCGCCATCTTGTACCCAGCACACACACACACATGTGGCCGCCATCTTGTACCCAGCACACACACACACGCATGCGCACACACCCCATTGTGACGTCATCACAAGTTCTGCGCATGCGCAGTGAAGCGCTATTCTATCAATTTAGCCTTTGTATACTACTCGCGTGCATCTCCCGTCGATAGCATACATGCTGGTTGGACTATGCATGCAACGAGACGATAATCGAGATGAAAATAAGTGAACAATAGAATAAAACATACACAAACAATACACGAACAAATCAAGCACATGAACATTCTCGATAATAGTACTACGTGCATGCAAGTCTGCCAGCATAAAAACAATCAGTTATAACGTTATTTCTCTATCAGATATACTTTCAGCTTTGATTTAAAGAGAGATATTGAGCAGATTTCTTTAAGTAGAGAGGACAAACTATTCCATACTCTTGGTGCCTTTATTTTCAAAGAATAGTAAGAAATGTCGGTAGAATAAAATGGTCTGTACAGGTTAGAGTTGGATTGTCTAGTAGAATAGTGATGGACTTCTGCAATTCTCGTGAAGATAGAATGCATCGAAACCGGTAATGTATTTGGGTGGTGGACAAATTTGTGAACAAACAAAAGTGTATGATAATCATTCAAATATAGGAGGGGGAGAATGTTCAATTTTGAGAACAGAGGGCCGGTGTGCTCCAGTTTGCCTGAGAGTGATATTACCGATATGGCTTGGTTATCAGTTATATTGTTTCGTTTTATGTTTGAGTTGAATGTGTCTTCAATATAATAATTAGACTGTTGATTGCTAATCTCATTCCAATGTGATGCTTCATACGAGGTGTCGTCTGTGATGTATGTATGGTTGTCTGCATCATTCAAATCTAATGGGTTGAAGCACATGTTTTCGAACCCCTCTAGAAGAGTATCCCTTTTATCTTGAGTGTTATGGGTGGTGGTCTCGAAGGCATTCTCAGCGAAGAAAGGCAGATTCTGAAGATCGTTGGTACTTTCTACATCAGCATACATTTGTGGTCTGGGTTAAAGAAGGACTTATCAAAATGCTGCAAGTATAATAGTATATAGTACATTTGATACTGTAACAGTTTAGTATGCGGTCAGAGGATGTGCACGCGGAACGGCAAACGGAAAAAAAATACATAACACAACTACATAATACATACAAATAACTTTCCTGAATTTAGAAGGAGAGTTCATGAATCGAATACAAATGTGGATCCCTCCCCCAATATATACCAGATATACTTTCCCATCCCACAAATATTTACCAAAAGTCATAAAAAAAAGAACAAGAAAGAAAAAAACAAAAAAAATACTATCAAATAATAGATCGTCAGATATTGTGATATAATTGGTATTCGTTATCCGTAGCAATATGAGATAATTTTACCATATCATTTAGCTTAGTACATTAAGACTCATTCACGAATTTATTACGTAACCGACAACGCGAGACATGAAAGTCGGCCTCAACAACAGAGCATGAAATTGGTTACACCGAAGGAACATGCAATTCATTACCTTGAAAGGAAGCTTCATGCAAATAGCTAATGTCTGGGATTAATTGATTATGCAAGACCCAATACGGCCGGACAAATTCAGCAACATGTGAGCCACTTGCTCACTTCAAGAAATAAGAAGTCCATTTGTAATGCGAACTCCAATAGGTTCGTGTATAATGCGACACCAAATTTACTACCGCTTACTTTAGGTAAATAACAAATTTCGTACACACAGTGTTACACAGCTTGATTAAAGCTCAGCATAGTTTGCTTGTTTTCGTTTTATATGTGACATAACTGCCGCTGAGTGGTAAATCTTAGATCGTCACACAACTACTGTCATTCACACAGACTTGCTCCGAGTCTGTATCTGTATCAATCAGGGATTTATACTGTAGAAAATAGTTCATGAAATCAGTATGTTATGTCTGACCGTTGTTGACATACTCAATACAGTGAATATATATCATGCTGGTGGGGTTCAAATTTTGTCATGATGAGAGAGGTGAACAATTTCGTCCTAATACTTAGAGCAAGTCTAATGACAAATGCAGGTACATTTACTTTGCAAAACGGCACGAAGTCTATCTGGATATCGACATATAGCCAAGGACACGTAAAACCGATTATCTTGGAACGAGGCTTATAAAGGGGACTTCCTTCAAATAAGCTATCTTTTGCTTGGTCCTCCTTTGGTAGACTCTGCAGCCGCAAACGACATAACTCTGGAGGGACATAATCCTGTTCGAAAGTTGTTCCTGAAGCATCAAGCCACATGCCCGCCGCATTTAAACGAGCCAAAGAAATTATCTGTATTTAAATATTTTGACCTGGACATCTCAGAAATTCCAGTCTCACTTGAGTGCAGAGGCGCAAGACCGGGGGATTCTATGCGAGACAAAAACGAAGTTATGCGAATCAGCTATTTTAGTTCTCACTCTAATGGAGCATGCTTCTTTGTTTTTCTTAAGAAAAATCATATTACAAACGACCTTACCTATTTCAAAAAAATAAAATCGGCGACAGTTCACATGAAAATGCTTTTCATTTTGTGATAGGGTTTATTTCGAGGCCCACCAAGAGATCATTTCAGTCGATGGCTTTCTGGAGGTGTGTCTTCGTTTTATGAATGTGATTGCGCCGTTGTCGGATCTCACGGGACCAATCGGATGTGACCAATTGGGGAATGCCCTAATATACTCGGATATCACCCATTACTGCATGGCTATGAGCAGAAGTTTCTACGTGAGATAGTGCCATGCGTTAGGATGATGATCAACATCATGAAGTGAGGACATTGATCTTGGCAATGCAGACCTAGAGGAAGGAGATAAATCTGTCAATGTCATCGACGTCTCCCGATCGAGAGACGTGTTCAAATTCTATAATGCCTGAAAAAATGGAGAAACCAGTTGGAATACATGACAGTATATGATAAAAAAAAGTTTCAGTAGGGGTGACAAGCTGAAGTACCAGGAAGACATGTAAACAAAATAGTTACTTCTGGACGGTAACTTTCAAAAACCTGAACGGATTCTTTGCAAATTTGGTATGTGGATAACTTGCCACAGGATATCACTCGAGATTGTTTTCCATGCTAGGTACCGAATGTTAAGGTTCCAAACCAAATCAGTAGTTTTGACGTCGGGGGACATCAGATGCTCTGGTTTTCATTAAAATTTTCTCTGAAGCATGAAATTAATTAATGGAATAAATTATTAAATTATTGTACTTCGTACATTTCATCCTGTTATGACTGTCAAAGATAACTAAAGCATTACACATAACACAACCTTTTCACATGATCAAAGGAGATGGTATTGTAAGGCGGGGTTTTTGCCCACAGCCAGCCGACTCATAGGAATGTACATTTCTTCTCTCCATCTGTCAATCACAATGCAATGTACAACTTGTCGTCGGCGGCAACTGTCAATCAACGGACTGAATGTTACGGTGAACCATGATAGCTTCACATATGTTCGGTACCAAGGCGTTATTATTTTACCACGTTGCAGTCGATTTTACATGCACATATTGGAGAATAAATACACAATTTAGGCGAATATATTACCGTTGAAACAGGTAGCGACTGATCGTTCGATTTCAACGTTTGACTGGCCCGTAATGTCCACACGGTATCGTGTCATCGCTAAACAATATTTATTTTATAATATATATTATATTTATTATTGGTTCATATCGATAGCCTAAAATCTTATTTCAGATCTACTGAATGCAATTTTACTTTTTACAAAAATGAGAAAGATTGAAATAACTTGTCGACGTCACACATGTTGCCCTCCTGGGATTCGAACTCGGTAAAAGAAAAATTCGAGGCGCTTGTGATCCAACGTGCGTATCCACTACACCACGACATACGAACAACTGTAACATGCTATTTTGTCACTTTAATATACTTACGAAAACTTCAAACGTTATGAATCATAACTTTTCATTTTTTAGTATGAAAGACCCCTTGGACCAAAAAGATCTTCCAGCAGTGGGAATATAATGTCACCACACAACACTAGGTTAAATGGCGTTCTGGTCCAAGGGGTCCTTCGCGTCTAAATGCGTGTCTGAAGGACTCGATTTAGACCCTTTTTTCACGAAATAGCACAAACTGTGGATTTCAGCTTCATGTGATAACTATAATCATAACGCAATCACACTAAAACTTTCACATATTGTGTACTTGTATTTTCTCTTGCCGTTACATTAAAACATAAGTGTTTTTAGGACATTTTATTTTTTCGATTTCAACCGCACCACGTATAGGCCAAAATCCCGCCTTATCGTACCATCACCTTTTGGGAAATAGGAAAAACTATGTATTTCTAAAGATCACAGCCAAACATCAAAGCCATAAATTACAACACATATAAGGGAAGTGGGAAGAGGTGCCGACATACTGACTGCGTCACATGACTTCACAGAATAGTCTTCTGGTTAACCTATTCTAAAGCACATACCAGGAATCTAACGATTCGTGATATGTTTTGTATCTCAGGTACGCTTTTATTGTACCTGTTCATGTGGCAACTTGGATGATATGACCACACGGCCCCTAGCACCGGCATAAGCGGTATTAGATACAAATCTAGAGAGCTATGATGGAAATACTCTGACAACTCGTATATTGGTAATTGGTGAGCTGTTTCGCTGTGACAACTCGTACATTGGAGATTGGTGAGCTGTATCGTCGTCAGATGTAAATGACGGCATTTAACACAAAAGACTAGTCTGTAATGCCCGATGTCGCAGCCTTTCGAAGTCAACGAGTTCTAGTGTATAATGTTGTAATCTATACCTATATATTATTTATGCTTTTTTCTTTTTCATTCTTAATTGTCTTTTCTGTATATACAGTTTTTAGTCCCCTGGGCCCGTCGGTCATCCTCGGAAATAAATAAAATTAATAAATAAATAAACATGTTTAAACCTATAATGAGTCACATCAATATACATAGTTGTATAAACCATATACCCAACAATATAACACTGAGATGTTCATAGTATACACAACCCAATTGAATGTAGCTACAGAGAATCAACATCTTTTTGGCAGTAATAGACAGATGAAGTTATCAATTATAAAGTTATTATTGCTGAGACAACTCATAACAAATATCAAGAAAAATATCACTTTATCTCATTTTAAGTCAATAGATGCAATGTTTGCGAACAGACAATACACGTCAAAAGAAAACAGAAATAAATTATATAAAAATGGGAATAACATCCAAAGCAAGCATATCAGATGATCACTTGCTCATCTCTGCCACACTAACCAACATGAAGGGTGAAAAGAGTTGATTCATTTTGGGATATCTTGGATGCCCCAAATTAGCTGTGACCGACAGTTCAGATATGACCCCTGTCCCTGGGACATCATCTGAAGGTGCTGTAGTAACGAAAGCGTTACACCAAGATGAGTTCACCTTGGTTACAAAACCTGACACGGACAAGAGGAAATTTGAAGCTACAGACACCGAGGGCATCCCTGGACCAATGAGATTACTCCGGTCAAAGAAACCGGATAAAAATATTGATGATACACAAGGCATGAGGATAATTAATAACAAGAAGGTGGTTCAGATGTGTAATTATGTGATTGAGAAGCACAGATTCACTATCCATGAATTTGAGATGGGGAAAATTATCATAGCCAGTGAAAGAAGTGGGGTTTGGGATGGTCTCAATCTTTGCAATGTTTTAACTGTCAGTATCTTTCTAACCACAATAAACTATATGAAGAAGTCAAGACACACAAACCTGGACCAAATGCTGCTGCCATCAATTTATCTCTGCAAGCCGGTCTACAAGACACACCGATGAGAAATTCCACAGCATCAGTGGATGTTATGCAAAAAACACAGAGAATGCCGCCCAAGTCATAGCTATTGGATGTTAGACCAGACAGAAAGTATATTGTTGCTGCTGTTTTCCAGAATAAATTATGTTGGACTGGTTCATGGCTCCGAAGGAATGGATGTTAATTGCCCGGGCATGAAGATTGCACTGCAACTCTCAATGAAAATGTCTCTGGTCAGAGTTCGTGACGGGAAAGGCCATGAGTTACGTCTTATAACGTCCGTGGCCCCCTAATATTTTCAGCAAAAACAAAACACGCACCCGACACAAAACCAAACAAAAAAATGCCAGAGAAAGAAAAAAACGATAGAGTACAGTGAATTACAAGCGTCTAGTCCGTCATTTATAATCTAGCCGTCGTCCATTAGAGAATATCCGCGTCCATAATCCAAAGACCTATTCCATTTTCCATATAACAATATTAGCACCAAATTCAAAAAGACAATCATAGTATACAAAAACATAGGCTTGTTTCCTGCAAGATAGAAGCGGTCAACAGTTTTCAATGATGCCGGCAAGACATCATGATGTTCCAAAAATATCAAATCCGTATCGCTGATCAGTATTCTTAATCCATAATATTCGTTATAGAGTAGTCATCTAAAAAATAATGTATCTCAGTCACGCTTTGATTGTGACTGTTCATATGAGCACCATGAGGATCTTGAAGTACATGGTTCATACGGCCCCTAGCCCCGGGTTAAGCGGAATTAGACACAGGGGCTCATTACCGTTGTTAAATGGTAAATAGCTTGATTATAGGGGGGGTCGAGGTCGGTAATAAAAGCCTCTTTTATTACCGACCTCGACCCCCCCTAAAATCAAGCTATTTACCAATTAACAACGGTAACGAGCCCCTGTGGAATTAGACACAAGTTACGAAACGTAGCGCCATAGATCATATCTGTATTTAATGCAGATTTTACTTCCCAATAAGGATGAAGGATACAATAAAAACAAATCATTCACATTCATCGGTGAATTTTTTTTCGGCTCCCTAACAAGTAGAAAAAAATCTGTGTACATTATTGCAGAATCTTATAAAACGGCTATACCATTAAGCGATTTCAGAGAAAGTTTTTCAAATTCGACGATATATTCGCATACAGATAGCAAAATACGAGCGTAGCGTGCAAGATTTATGGCATAACGTTTCGTAACTTCTGTTTAATTCCGCTTAACCCGGGGCTAGAGACCTATGAACAGTCACAATCAAAGCTATACAGGGTGAGTGAGCGGCATTATTGACAGCATTTTTATGTATACTATGATTTTTTTCTTCTTGAATTTGGTGCTAATGCTGTGAAATGAATTAGGTCTTTGCATTATGGACGCGGAAATTATTTAATGGACGACGGCTGAATATTGAATGACGGACTAGACTCCTGTATTTCCACGAAATGATATTTAATATTTAAATTATTTATACTTCCGAACATCATCATTTGCTTGACGGAGAATATTTTTGGGGAAACAACAAAACGGGCAAAACAAATAGAGTTTACCCAGTCGAAGATTTCTTGTTTTATTGCTCGGAAATACGCTAGAACGCATCGCCGGTCATGTAAGACCCCTGGAGCTTCCGAGGCCTAGGCGGCCCCTTGACCGTCACCTATTGTGCTGTGATAGTAGCTTCTCCAATCACAAATTGCTTCCACCGTGCCTGTGACTCAACTCATTTAGGGAGATCCCAGTTCATAATATGTAATAATGCTAAGTTTAGTGAACATATGTTCTGGGGGAAAACACAAGAAATTAAAAAGAAACCCAGCAAGTCCTGAGCTTCAAAGAGCTAGCGAAAGAACATAGTGGAAACATACAAAAAATTTAAAAAAAAACATCTTCCGAGAGCACTTGAAGCCACACTTCTCTGTTAATCTGGAGATTGCTCAAAATGTCGGAGGAGGAACTCTTGGGTGTGTGGAGTGGGAGATTCGAATAGCTGAAGACTGCGATCCATGTTCCTTGCTACTCATAAGATCTCTAATCTGACTATGGCTGCAAATGACAATTTATTCTCCAGGAGATTCTGAAAATGAAATTAAGTTAAAGTGCTCTGCTGCAACTGAGATCAAATACAGACACACAAAAATGTGAAGCCATCAACAGATCTACAAGTGTATCCTTACCTGATGAGAACGTGAATTTCACCAGAAATCTCCCTGGCCGAGCATCATCAACAATCCACAAGATGAACAATAAGTTGGATGCTTGGGGACTCTCTCTCTCTCTCTCTCTCTCTCTCTCTCTCCTTGAGCTGCAAACAGTTTAAAGCGAATGGAGATTGACTCAGAGTACCTTAAAATCTATCGAACCAGGCCTATGGTGAAAAAGTGAAAATTCAAGCAAACAGGTGCGAAAATCTACCAGCATTTGAAAAATACACAGAGCAATCCAGGATATACTGACTTTTCAAAAGGACAATTTGGATGATGGTGCCTTAGGACTCACACATATGGAAACTGACTTTAAGATTGACAATAACAGTCACAGTATTTAATGACTGAATTATCATATTTTATTTAGCTTCTAAAAGTTTCAAATGCAAAAGGTATTTTATAAACAATGACATGACCACACGGTTCCGAGCACCGGCTGCAGCGGTATTAGATGAAAATAGATAAGCGCAATGATGTAATAGCCCTATCAAGTCATCTGATGGAAAATGATGACTTATGTGACCGTTGAATAGAAGAAACGGCCTCATTATAGTAGAATGGAATTTCTTATTCATATCACATACCCGTGAGGCCACGCCTCTCAAGCGCTTCATTCTCGATCATGTTTACCAGCCACAAAACTACAATCATAATGATTTGTACAGAGCCTTTATTTTGAGAGGCATTTAGAAGTTGGAAACTAGTAATCAAACGAATTATTACGGATAATAACTTCTTTGTGTATTAGCTGATAATAACAAAGAAATTGTTATCCATTCGTACAAAAAATATCTTACATATTCCAGGTTAGGGTAAACGAGACCATATGTAAAGATTCCCACTTGATTCTCTTCCTCTCCCACCCCAAAACCCAGGTCGTGTAACTACGATCAGACATATACACAGTAATAACAAGCAGCCGGAGGATGCTAGGTCCCCCGCCAAAATGGCAGCAATATTTATAAGCGCTGTCGGTTTCAGAAGATATTCATGAGGATGGCAACAGCTACTTCACAGGCGTAAGAAGCAGAGGGGTCTTTCCACCTTCCCAGGTTTTGAGATCAACTCCGAATTGCTGACTGAATGTTGATTGCTACTGTAATATATTTTCTTTACCATGTAGCATGAAAATTATGTAACCGAAATGCAACCCCAAGAGACAACTCATGGCATATTATCTGCAAACTAAATTTGACAAGAATATGAAGGCATCCTGAACCTATTGCCCAGAAACCAAATTTAGACTTTGCCACAAGGAGTCACCACCTGTAGGTGCAAGCAAGCAAAACACAATCCCAAATGACATCTCATGTCATGGTATCGGCATATGAACTTTGAGACTCTGAAGAGGGGTCCTCAAGTTATTGCCGGTACTAGATGCCCACCGGTGTTGATGTTATTTGGGGCGGGTCACATACAAAATTTGAGAATAGTCTGATGAGCAGTTGCCAAATTATTCCCCGGAAACAAATTTTTCCACCAGGAGACGCCACCTGTAGGAAGAAGCGGGAAAAATACAATCCCAAGGAACATGGTATTATGGGGACATCTGCATACCAAATTTGAGAAGAATCCGACGAGGGTCCTCAAGTTATTGCCCAGAAACCAAATCTAGATTTTGACACCAGGTGACGCCACCTCTAGGCGCAAGTCAGTGAAATGCATTATCATGCGACATCTTATGTCACGGTACATTCATACAAAATTTGAGAAGAATCCGATGGTCTGTTCTCAAGTTATTACCCGGAAACGAATTTGTGATGTTGCCACCAGGTGGCGCCACCTGTGAGTGCAAGTGAGCGAAAGGCAATCCCAAGCAACAGCTACTGGCATGGTAAATGCATGCCAAATTTGAGAAGAATCCGATGAGCCGCAACGTTTCTCATGTTACCCAGAAAGGTACATATGTATGATATTTCAAAGAAATTCGACCAAGTGTTTCTAAGTTATCACTTGCAGCATGGAATAATGGAATGAACTCCAGTGGAGCCACCTCCGGGTGGATTTTGCTGAAACGCACCACCAACGGTGTTTTGTCGCAGGGAATGCATTTACCAAATTTCGAGGAAATCCGACAAATTGTTCGAAAGTTATCGCTCGCGAAGGATTTGAGCAAACATGAACGGACATGCATTAAAGATTGGAACAAGACCCAGTGGCGCCACCTACAGGCGGATCTTGCTGAAACGTAATACCAACAGACGTCTTGTCGCAAAGAATGCAGATGCCAAATTTCGGAGGAATCCGACAAAGCATTTAGGAGTTATCGCTTACGAAGTATTTGCACGGACATGCACTAAAGATTTGAACAAGACCCAGTGGCGCCACCTACAGGCGGATCTTGCTGAAACGTAATACCAACAGACGTCTTGTCGCAAAGAATGCAGATGCCAAATTTCGGAGGAATCCGACAAAGCATTTAAGAGTTATCGCTTACGAAGTATTTGCACGGGCATGCACTAAAGATTGGAACAAGACCCAGTGGCGCCACCTACAGGCGGATCTTGCTGAAACGTAATACCAAGAGACGTATTGTCGCAAAGAATGCAGATGCCAAATTTCGGAGGAATCCGACAAAGCATTTAGAAGTTATTGCTTACGAAGTATTTGCACGGACATGTCCGTGCATGCACGGACACATAGAAGCAAGAACCATTTTAAAGTCCCCGGCCGCGTTGCGGCGGGGGACAAAAACAGACCCCGTAAGCTTATATTCCAGTAACATATGTATTTCCTGGACTGTATGTGAAGACATCACAACCAAGAATATTGACAGAAAAATCAAAGACATTTGCAGAAATCTTAATTGGCCATTCACGACGCAATCTCTGTTTCCCACCTCTTTGTCATATGAAATTGTGCCCCAATGTACCAGAGTGAAAAACCTGGCAAGCCGTTGAGGCATTCAAAAGGTTAATAATAGGCAAGAGGAAGAAAATTTGCAGCAGAAAGTTGCTGATGTATCCCAAATATTCATGGCGATGTTAACTTTGTAGACTATACTGTACGTTGTGTAACATACCGTTATACCGTATTTTAGTTATGACTGAAAACTAAATAAACTTTTTTTTTTCTTTCAAATATATACACAGAAAAGTGTAAACAATAAAAGAAACCCGGGATGATGGCTAGCTGCTGAATATTTAATCTGACGCTTGTATTTACCAATCTCGAGTATTGTATTTAACAATCTCGAATATTGTATTTAACAATCTCGAGTGTTGTATTTAACAATATCGAGTATTGTATTTAACAATATCGAGTATACTACATACAACCTCTGCATACTGGTATATTTTTATTGACTCTGTATGATCTGTATGTACTCATAACAATGGAATACAAAATGTGGACGATTTCTTGCTCATATATCCGGAGCATTCTACAACCAGTCTCAGCAAACATGTTCATTGTTGAAATTTATATTGTCTATCATGTATCGTCAAATAAGAAAACATAATTTGGACGATGGCTATCTACTGAATACGGGATGTGACCTTGCATTTGGTTATCCTGATCATAAATTCATACGAGAACAGCATACATGCACACACACCAGATTATCCACTGACTTTATACGGTCTACCTATATATACATGTACTTATAACATATCGATATACAATTTGGGCGTAGCCAATTCCTCTTCCGGGACCACGAATGAAAAATAAAATAATAACCTGGACGATGCACAACAATATTGTAACTGCCGATTTTCCACTAATACCAACGATCTACCTGGCCTGATCAATTCACACTCCGGTGTGTTTAAAATAAGAGAACTACCGACAAACACAAATACATAGATGTTAAGCTCTACTGCTTACTTCCCAAATGGGGAAAATTAAAACGTTTTTATTGTGACAGTGTACATATCTTATTGTGTATATGTACATGTACAGTACTGCGTAGAAAGTTGAGAAGGTTTTTTCGTTCTTTTTCTTAGAAAGTTGAGAAGGTTTTTTCGTTCTTTTTCTTATATTACTGCTGCACACCAGCAAACTTCTTTTATTACCTTTATGTACAGTGCGCTATGATTCATAGTATAATTTTAATACTTTCTTTCCGTTTTATGCATTTTGAAACCATTCGATTTCGCCACAATGCCACTAGATATTTCGTTCACATCAGTCAATCAACATGGCGCCATATATCATTCTCACAAAGTCAGAGTCTGCAGCCTCCTGAACTGTCGATGCCATGGGAGTGGCCATGTATGGGAAACATGGAAAACAACAGAGCGAGTACAATGTATAGGTACGTAAAATACCACGAACATTTAGTACTCGGTGAAGTCATATGAGTTTTTCTCAGCGCGTCAGCATCCTTTACCATCACTTTTATACGTTGCGTTTAACATGCGTAATATCGGAAACCGTTACCACTTCATTGAATGATGTTGAATATATGCGGAAATATATCAACGAGGATGATGCAATCGTATATAGGAAATACCAGACATTTTCCTACGACATATTGACTTGTGACCGACAAAAATCACATGAACTTTATCACGAAACGGAAGATGATATCGTCTTTGAAACCGCCATCGGCGTGACTTACGTTTAACACCCATAGTTCATTTGATGAAAGATTACGTAGTGATTTATCAAAATAGAACATCATCCACCTGTTTGCAGAGTTCACTGTGCACGTAAAAGTGTCGACCAACACAATATTTTATTGTCTATTGATCGGGTCAGCCACGATTGATCTACGCAATACTGATCGAGTAAGATGACCTTTGAGTGGCAAGATTTAATGACACAATGTGGGGGCTTCCCCCTTTAAACCAGATACTGAAAACATGATAACTTAGATGACCAACTCACCGCGTCAAACTAGATTTGTTTGGCTTATCAAATGAAAATGAACACGTCATGTATTATACGTTGTGTTTCAGATCACGCTTTCGGAACAGCGTTGGAGAGTGGGGGGCATGAAAGTCAAGTTGGATCAGAGGCTGACCACTAATACCTTGTTGCAGTTCTATTCATCCAAGTGGTTCCAAAAATTATATTTAGCAACCTTCCAATTGCAAGAAGAACTATTTCAATTCTAAAAATTCAGGTCAATTAAAATGTTCAAGTAACTGGAAGCCGAGCTCTTGCTGAAAATTTAAATATTTTCTAAGCTATGACCAATGTCAGCAGAACGAGACCAGATTTGTGTATGAAGAGATACGAAAACCTCTCCATGTCCCCTACATTGACAACACAAACGATTGTGTTTAGTGGTACGTTTTATGATGTTTGATAGTTCAAAGCCTTCAATGGAATATGGGGTCTGATCTTTCATAACTATGTGCTATGGTATCTGACAGTTCATAGCCTTCAATGGACTATGATATCTGATAGTTCTTTTCCTTTATTGGACTATGAAGTCTAATAGTTCAAAGCCTTCAATGGCCTTTGATATCTCGGAGCTATCTTGGAATCTTCGGGGTTTTTTTAAGTCCTCAGGTCCCCATGCTGAAACAGACGCCCATGCCTGGTTCTGATCCAGGGTCAGATTGGAGAAATACGGATTAATTTTGCTGGTTTGACTCCCATATGACCACTTCATACCCAATTCCTGGATTCATTTGTCAAGACGACGACAGAATCAGATGAGTTGATAGGGCTATTACATCATTACTCTTGAATATTTGTATCTAATACCGCTCAAGCCGGTTATAGAGGCCGTGAGGTCATGTCATTTAATACCGCTCAAGCCGGTTATAGAGGCCGTGAGGTCATGTCATTCAATACCGCTCAAGCCGGTTATAGAGGCCGTGAGGTCATGTCATTTAATACCGCTCAAGCCGGTTATAGAGGCCGTGAGGTCATGTCATTCAATACCGCTCAAGCCGGTTATAGAGGCCGTGAGGTCATGTCATTTAATACCGCTCAAGCCGGTTATAGAGGCCGTGAGGTCATGTCATTCAATACCGCCTGCCGGTTATAGAAGCCGTGAGGTCATGTCATTTAATACCGCCTGCCGGTTATAGAGGCCGTGAGGTCATGTCATTTAATACCGCCTGGCCTGGTTGCCAGTAGAGGCCGTGAGGTCATGTCATTTAATACCGCTCAAGCCGGTTATAGAGGCCGTGAGGTCATGTCATTTAATACCGCTCAAGCCGGTTATAGAGGCCGTGAGGTCATGTCATTCAATACCGCTCAAGCCGGTTATAGAGGCCGTGAGGTCATGTCATTTAATACCGCTCAAGCCGGTTATAGAGGCCGTGAGGTCATGTCATTCAATACCGCTCAAGCCGGTTATAGAAGCCGTGAGGTCATGTCATTTAATACCGCTCAAGCCGGTTATAGAGGCCGTGAGGTCATGTCATTTAATACCGCTCAAGCCGGTTATAGAGGCCGTGAGGTCATGTCATTTAATACCGCTCAAGCCGGTTATAGAGGCCGTGAGGTCATGTCATTTAATACCGCTCAAGCCGGTTATAGAGGCCGTGAGGTCATGTCATTTAATACCGCCTGCCGGTTATAGGGGCCGTGAGGTCATGTCATTTAATACCGCTCAAGCCGGTTATAGAGGCCGTGAGGTCATGTCATTCAATACCGCTCAAGCCGGTTATAGGGGCCGTGAGGTCATGTCATTCAATACCGCTCAAGCCGGTTATAGAGGCCGTGAGGTCATGTCATTCAATACTGCTCAAGCCGGCTATAGAGGCCGTGAGGTCATGTCATTTAATACCGCTCAAGCCGGTTATAGAGGCCGTGAGGTCATGTCATTCAATACCGCTCAAGCCGGTTATAGAGGCCGTGAGGTCATGTCATTTAATACCGCTCAAGCCGGTCATAGAGGCCGTGAGGTCATGTCATTCAATACCGCTCAAGCCGGTTATAGAGGCCGTGAGGTCATGTCATTTAATACCGCTCAAGCCGGTTATAGAGGCCGTGAGGTCATGTCATTCAAGATGTCCGCATCAACAGCTCCAATAAAAAGGTGGATGAGATACAAATCATCACGTGGATCATTTCTGTTCTTGTGATGTTTTTAGAAATATACAGTCGGGATATTGGCCTGAGAAGTATTATGAGTTCTTGTCAGTCCGTCGGCATCTTTTGCCACAACCTTTATTTATTTATTGCATTTAATTTCTTATTTCCCCATGCGATTGTTTTCCACACTATGAGCAAGGGAGCAGCGGTAGGCGAAGAGCCGGTAACTCCATATTCTGCTCGACAAAAATTAGGTATTGCCAACACAGATACAGCTACTTTTTCACATGAAAGTTCATTTTAGAAAACTTTTTTTTCCAGATGTGACCGAAACCAGAGACCAAAATACTTAAATTTGGTGATCATTTAATTCGATATCTAGAACTGATCTTGCAAAGCAAGTAATTTTTATTCACAATAAAAAATGGAAAGGATTTGATACATTCATAGACATGAAGAAAAGAACATTCACACATTTGATAAATCAAATCTTAAACATCATAGACGATGATGTACATTATACCGTATAAAGTATCAAACGTTCGTGATTCTCCACATTTATGTGTCGTCTTCCATCCTAGTATAGGCAGTTATAACATTTTCAAGCAAAATACTCCTCTTTAAGTATAGTTCGAAATCGATGGAACATTTTGATAATATAACGTCACTTTCTCCAATGGGGGTAGTGATAATAAATATGGGGAGGATGGAATATTTAGGGCTTTTTAAAGCGATCACATCCCATCGCTCCCAATCTGGTACATCCAATGCCATGTCATTGAACGCAGTCATGACAACTATTAAAGATGAGGGACCACGGCTGCCCATAGGAAGAAGTCCATAGTTTCGAATTATTGGTCCCCCCCTCCTTAAAAATTTTAATATAGCAGAGCGCTCTGGTCTGACCACATGATAATTATCCTTCCCTTTTGGTAACCATTATTCATAGTACCAAGCTTCTGGGTACTACCATTTCTTCAAAATGACAAATGCAGATGGGTGGCTCGGTCGAGCTATATGGCAAGTCAAACTTCGTCAGTCTCAGTTTGGCACATTTTTCAGGTGTTTAAAAATAGGGTTATGTTACATATGGAATGTGAGACGAAAATCCGCATGGTCGACCCCATATTTTGAATAGCTTTTTTATCTCGCCTCGAGACGGGAAACACTTTTGAGAAATCTTATTGGAATTGATTGTCAAGATTTTTTCCAGGAAATGAACGAAATATGGCCTATTTTGGGTCATTTCAATAGATTTTTTAGAGAAAATGGAGTACATACCTAGGGAAGAAAATTGGTCCCGGGTTAAATTTGTATGTTGAATTAATGGTATGAGTATTTCCACCAAGAAAATATATACATTTATAGGGGTTTTCTGGAGGGTTTGGCAACTACGAAAGACGAACCGGCTATACCAAGGGTCTCTTCCCAGCAACGAGGGGTCCTCTGTGGACTGCACCCATAATGATACTTTACACTTTCATATGAATAATTTTCCCATGAAAGTTACAAAAGATATGAAAGGCTGCATACACGCGTTTGATGATAATAGTGCAGCCGATAGGTGAATGATACAAAAATACTGTTCATTTCATGATAAGAGCATGAAACTTGGCATGTTGCTAGACTAAGACTATACGAAAAAAATTAGATATAGGGCCATCACAGATTTGTCCTATGTAGGTCATGGCGTCCATTTTCCAAAATGGCGGCCATGATGTGCAGCTTTGACGTATTTCATGGACAAAAACTCACGATTAGAAACGTTTTTGAATGAACTGTTCCGTTTAATCACAAACCATCTGATCTGGAAAACAAAATATGTCAGCGGTATGAGATGAAAAAAGTTGTCTGTCCACCGCAACTAAGACGTGGTTTCTTCACAACTGCAGCTGTCGATAATATAGACCACAACCCCAGTTCAACTACAGCGCATGATTCCTTTCATGGAACAGGAATGTCTCTCTTTCAGCATCCAAATGATGAGGCGGGAGAAGACTCTCGTTTTCTCGGAATTACTGCTGATTAGGCCACATATTCTGCCAAGAAGAAACTGGGGCACCTACCAGATTTTTACACAAGGGTTCCCTTGATTACGCCATGGAAAAATCCACCATCTCTACCCAAGTTAGATGGCCTGAATCAAGCGGACTGTCGTCTCACCCCCCAGGCCTTGCAGAAGAAATACAGGTAAGTATCATTTGACAAAGATTGGGGGGGGGGGTAAAGCAATGCGGATTTGACCTGCTGTCTCAGACAATACAGTATCAACTCTATGTTAAATCACCGTGACTGTGGATAATGTACAATGGTCTTCTGTCTTTTGTTGATCTAATGTCTGCTCTTATTCTGCTTTGCTTATAAAGATGGCTGGCTCATATGGAGCATGTTGTGGACAGTAAAACATTTAACACAGATGAGAAGGTCTCGTGAGCTGCATATCACGCCGGTGAGCAACCAGAAGCTGCACCAAACGACAACATTGCCCTCACTGCTCTACTCCCTCTTTTCAGCGAAGAAGCCAAGTCACTGGCGATGATTCGTCATTCCACGGACGTAATTAAGAACGCAGTAGAAACTCTAAATCCAGGACAAGTGCCAGTTATGCTTGGCAAACCTACGATGAGGTAACAACGGCGATCTGCTCTCTGGGTGCAACATCAAAGCCAATACAAGAGTTGCCTAGTGACCTAGAACGATTTGTGGTCCTGTTGTACGACAGCACCAGCAGTATGGATAATGTCAATGATTGTCGCAAACGGTCTCCCTCCAACAAAGGCAGCACTCACCCAACACACCAAACAGGCAATGTATCAGGCTGGGCATTGTTGGGCACAAACAAACAGAAGGCCTCTGGTGTCAGATAGTTGTTGATCTATCTGACGTCATGTCACATCGATCTGCATCGAGGATTACGCTCTGACAGGCAGAAGTTTGGTGTGTATAACGTTTGGAGTCCCCACCACAGAAACAGAATGTTTCCGGTCTGAGATGCCAGCTGATCCAGATGAAGCCGTTTTACCTCGATCATATTTTAGTATTGTGGTCTCCTAGACATCATTTTCTGTCTGAGCAACTTTTCGCATCGGCACTGCAGACAAAGTAGGCCTTGTTCTCGAATGAGCAGTTGTTTGTCTTGAAGCCAGATCACATAGCTTTGGAGTTTTCATATGCATAGTTCACTGTCTGGTTAACTTTGGAAGTCATTATCACATAGCTTCAAATTCAATTGTTGTCTAGGTGGCTTCAGATTGACCTTGGGTGAAACTCTTGCTCTAGATAAATGAACAAACGGGATTGAGGTTTTCAGATTAACTACATTCGTCATCATCAGTACTAGCTCCGGTGTAGCCTTGTTCCATACTACGTTGTTCTCACGTAGTATGGAACCAGGCTACACCGGAGCTACATCAGTACAGATCCATATGAAACTGTGATCAATGAAAACCCAGGATGTGGTTTGGTGATGAATAATAAACATTGATAGCAAATATCAGTCGCAATGTATCGTAAGGTAATTAACGTACAATGATTATCATACTGGATAGGCAAAAAGAACATTCACAAATAGGATACCGGTACCTCACTTAACCTTCTCTGTACCGTATCGGTACAATTGTGCCGATAAAAATATAGATTAATGATTGCCTGTCAAAATGACGTATTTGTAGGCAAATATTTTCTTCATATTATACCTTGTTCGAAAGCTTGGAGTATCGTCTCTGAAACTGCGCAGATGTTTATAAGTATATCTTCGCTTCATTCATGTTCATGACAGTGTTGCTATCAGTTTGGAACTGTTAAAAATGCCGGTACAGAGGGGATTAAACATCATTGATGATGATGTGAAATATACCTTATAAAGTATAATAAACATCTTTTATTTAAAAAAAAGGTCTAAAAATGTATCGGTTATCCGTGGTTGTCATGCTCGCATTACTACTGATCAGTCTGAAGGAGCGGGCTCCCTGGATGCAGAAAATCAAAAAGCCTACTATTTATCACGTCAAATCTGGTCATGCGTGCTCATATAGTGAAAACAATCGAGGCGAGCTTGACTGATAAATTAACACATTACCAAAACCAATGCATGGCGTTTGGGTGCAAACAAGAATACCTTGCCCTATCATTTGTGGGGTTTTTCCTTGTGACGGTGGAACGGGATGTAAGTATTCACGGTATTATTTGACAGTCACGAGATGGAAGTCTTCAGCTGCTAAAGGCGCAAAACGACGTCGATGCCCACGTGACTTTACGCTTAGGTTAGGCAACGAACCGTTTCTTTACATTGGCAATGCTGTATTATTTTATTCACAGATTTTCACAGGCGATGCATTCTGCGTGCAAATCCCTATTTAACTATGTGACTGGATTTTGAATATTTTGAAAGGCTCTAGAATAACTTGTGAAATATGCCAGTATTAAAGCATAGTCCGGTGCCTAACCTTGACCCGACGTCACGTGGGCAATGACATCATTTCGCGCCTTTCACGGTTACAGATGTTCGATCTCGGGAGTGTCCTTGTCTCATATGTGGAATCAAAAAATGTGCGGCCAGATAAGTCAACGTGAATATGTGTGTAAAACGCGTAAATAATACATTGAGGCACTAACTAAATTGGAACCAAATGGATGGGGAATGAGAATTGACATTGCAACGTACTGCGACGTATCGTCGTTAAAGTGAAAAATTTTGGGAATTCAGAAATTCGTGATTCTTCACATTTTTCTGTCGTCTTTTCCAAAGCGACCACATCCCACCACTCCCAAGCTGGTGCACTGAATATGGCTATGCCCAATCTGCCCCCCCCCCCCCCC